>SNQJ01S0039033.1:21868-49716 GCA_010110895.2 Picea sitchensis | reverse complement strand
ATTATAAAGATGTAATCAACCCTAATCTAGAAGATCAAAATTATCTATTTGTTTTGCCAAGTGTAAAGAAAAAAATAAGCATTGCTAAGATAAGAACAAATTCTCATGAACTCCATAGTGAAACTCGATGTTGGTCAATTCCTAAAATGCCATGGGATGAAAGAGTGTACCACCTTTGTGACACTAAGAAGGTTGAAGATAAAAAGCACTTTTTGTTAGATTGTCTAGCCTATACCCATATTAGATCTCATTTTCAAAATATTGAACACACTACCAACCTTCATAACCTCTTAACTCAACAAAAGTATGGTGATATTGGAAAGATTCTCTTAATTCTTTTCGAGCACATAAACAAAATTCTAACGAATCACAAGTAGTCACTTACCCTCTTAAGGCCTGATAGACCAATTAGGTCTTAGTGGACGTTAATCATCATCATCATCATCATAGTCATGACCATAAAAATTCATGATGATGGTCCACCATAATCAACAACAATCATTTTCAATAAATGTATTAATGTATTAAGACTTTAATAATATTTTTATTAATGTTTTATTACTTTAATAATGTATTATTAA
This sequence comes from Picea sitchensis, assembly GCA_010110895.2. NCBI lineage: Eukaryota > Viridiplantae > Streptophyta > Pinopsida > Pinales > Pinaceae > Picea > Picea sitchensis. The sequence goes on along the minus strand of SNQJ01S0039033.1, from coordinate 49,135 downwards.
TCTATTAATTAATTTTTGTATTAATACTTTAACAATGTATTAGTTAAAAACGCATTAATGTATTAATTAATTCATACACTACATTATTAATGTATTAACATTTAATATGTTACATTATACATAATGCATTAATACTTTAATTTATATATTACAACAATGTAATAATGTATTGTTAATATATTAATAGTTTATCATGTTACATTAATTAATGTAATAATGTATTACTTTATTACTGTATTAATACTTTAATAATCTATTTTTTAATGCATTTAATGTATTTATTGATATATTTAATGTATTAATTTATGAGTGAATTATTACCCTATCCATATATTTATTAATTAATTAATACATTACATTATTAATCTATCAATCATTTAATATGTCACATTATAATAATATAAATTAATACTTTAGTTTATAAATGTTTATTTTATATTATATTATTGTTACATTACACACATCAATATATCAATGTATGACCACTTTAATGTATTAATATAATATAAATTAATTTATTATATTTAAATATATTATACATAAATACTTTAACTTATTATATATTAATACTTTAATATATTTATTAATCAATTAATATTTTAATTTATATATTTTTTATTATATATTAAATTGATATTTATAAATTATATTATTATATTAATTATTTGTATTAATATATTAATTATCATTTTCAAAGTATATTTAGTTAACTAGGAGAAACCACTCTATACCACTTTATAAAAGTGGTTGATATAAATCACCATTTTTCATATTTTCAAACTAATAAAATATATCAACCACTTTTATAAAGTAGTTGGTGCTAATGTTACAACTTTAATCTTGATGGAACTCCAACCCATTCACCTTTGTTCTCTTAAGTATTCACTTGTCCTTAAGCAAAAGAGTCCTTAAATCCTTCTAACATTTTTTTAGAACTAACCCATAGATATTGAAAGCATATCGTGTTGGTATCGTCACTTCCAAGCCTGTCAGTTGTGATAGTTCACCAACTGGGTCTGTACATTTCATGCCATGCTTGGAAGGAAGATCTTTCCTTGGTTGTTATTACACGTATACTCATGAAGTGCGGATTTGAGTTTCTTCAGATGGCGTTGCTGCTGTAATAGTTGTTATATACTTAGGATGTATGAACCGGTTGTCCTAGGGTTAGAATCCAGAAAATTTAAAAAAAATAAAAATAAATGATTGAGTCTAATACCAAAGTACTTGTATGTTTGGAATTTAGAAGGTATGGATTGACTGTAGAAAACTCGTCATTCTCATTTCTTACACATAGCTATTCATGTTTATAGATTCCAAAAGAGTATTAGTCGTTGATGGAAGTGAAGTTAACAACAAGAAATACGAGTAGCATATATTTACCTTATGGAAAATTAATTTCCGTGTTGCCTAAAAAATATGTGATAAAACCATGCAATCCTTGATGAGATCTTTGAAGCAACGGTATTGAATTTGAAGGATAGTGAATTCGCAAGGATCGTTTAGGAACGTCTCCTTGTTTCTCTTCACCTTGACGTGAATTACTCTCCTCGCCGCGCCCTTTTAGTAGTTTAATTAGAGTCATAGCTAGAAGATGATTTTAAGAGAGATAACGTTCCTCACTCTAGTTGACATCAGTGTATTAAATTCTGGGCGTTGGATGATGACGGAACTGGCAGACGAGTTTACTGAGGATCTGGTCATAATTTCTAATGGAAAATTATTGGATCAGTGCTACCATTGCAGCTCGTACCCTTCCACCTGTGAAATTGTGTGTGCACTTGGCGTTTTGGTGGTCCGAGCACAACCTATGCTTCTACGTGACCTCTCCCTTGGCACCTTGTTGGTGTTGACTTGCGACTTGGCTCTTGATGTAATCTTGATCCATCTTAATCGAAAGGATTCAAAATGACATAGGTAAGGCTCTCTATAACTTCGAACGATGACATTACCATACATTCTAGTGTTGTTGACCTGATTTTAATTTCCGTAAGTGATGGAATCAACATATAATGAATAACGATGTCCCTTAGATAGTTAACATTTGAATATTAAACTTATATATTTGATTGCGTAGTATTATTAATACGGATTGCTTATAACATAAAATTATGCTCAAGCTGCGCAACCTTAAGTATATCAATTAAGATACTTGTAGAGTAATTAAGTTACATAAACTAGTGCAATAGTTGTTCAGTAGATAGATTCTGTAGGATTAGTGTTAAACCTTAGGAAGGTCCAAGATGAATTGAATTTTATTGATGTGCACAAGTGATTATTTAGAGGACTAGTGTTTAGAAATAGTGAGTAAAATCGTATATGAATTTAGGACTATTGTTATTATGTTTATTTAATTTGAAATGTTCAGTCTTTGGGGGTTATTACTTATAGTATCGCTAGGATTTATTTCATAGAGACACAATAGGGTGATTTCATAGAGACACAATAGGGTGATAATAGACAAATTTTTACTTGCTTACTTATTTTTTTACCATTTGAATTTAGTTAGATTATCAATTAATACTCGACAATGGATAGAAATTTTGGGTAATTGTTATATTTGTTTATACTCTTTTGTTCCAACTAGTTGCTTAAATCAATAAGTTACTTGAAACCTTTCAAAAAAATAAATTCATTCGTTGCAACCTCTTATAAGTTATTCTTTAGTGAAAAGAAGGATTGTTTCATATGGTATGAAAAATAAATTCATTCGTTGCAACCGCTTATAAGTTATTCTTTAGTGAAAAGAAGGATTGTTTCATATGGTATGAGAGCGGGTTTCACTTTGCTACTTCCCATGCTTATGCTTAATTCAATATGTAATACTAATATAATTTTAAATTATTTTATGGAAGGTATCATTGTTACACGAATTAGAATGAGTAGACAGAGATGAAAGAGGAAGACAAATTCCTCCTCCAAGTACATCAAGAGCCAAGTGATATGCTCCACATGGAGAAGGAAAAACTACTGAGCAAGAGCAAGTTGCACTGGGAGATGTCATGGGAATGATGAGATATTTTAAGAGGATGTCATAGGTGTTGATAAATTTCCTTGATTGTGATGAGGGAAGGGAGTCCATACCCAATGGGAGTTAACGACATCCTGTTTTAGTTAGTGGTAGTGTTCATAGAGAATTTGAGAAGGTAAAATTTCCAGAGTTCATGGGTTCTACAAACGCTTTAGACGAAGAACACTCGTTGAAGAATATGGAAATGTACTTTGCATTGCATGATTATACCTCCAACATGAAGGTCCGCATGGCGATATTTCAACTGAAACGGAGTGTGCTTCATTGGTGGTAGACACTCTTACCACAATTGAACATGTTCGTTGAAGACTTGTCATGGGAATTGTTCCAGGAACTATTCCAAGAAAGGTACCTATATGATGAGTTCATTGAGTGCAAACTTAATGAATTAAATTTGATGCATACCCCCAACCACAAGGCTGAGATCCGCTCACAGGATCGTCTAAATCTCCTTGAGCCGAAGTGGCTCTTTCGGATCCCTATCGAAACCTTCAATGAATCGATCCACAACTCCTTCTGAAACCCCTTTATGTGAACGGGCACAAGGTATGAGCTTTGCCTCCACACAACCACAACTACGCCTAGCATGAGCGTCTTTTGCAACTCGTAATCTCGCGAGTTGAAGCATTGAGCTCTCGTGCTCCTTTCCTACGAAATCCTGAGATGCGATAGTCAACGATAGTCTGACTTCCCTCTCACACTTCTCGCAACTCACAACCTCACGAGTGGGAGTGTAAAGCCTTCGTGCTCTTCCTTTGCGAAATCCGGAGATGTGATAGGGAAACCATGAGTTGACCCCCCGATGTGCAAGTACATGCCACCTGTCACCCTTGACCCCCCCCTGGATGTGACACAAGTTGCACAAGCCTCGCTCAATCCAATGACCTACTTTATTTCGGACCTCTGGGTATCAGGAGTTCAAAACTATCAATACCAAAATGATGCCTACTCGGTTTCCCAACACCCAAAGTGTCGAAATCCCGAAACTCCACACCAATTCCTATCGTAACTCGCGACTTCGGGACTTTCGTTCATCTATGCTCCACTCTTCACAATCAGGATCCCGAGATATCGAGATGATCTGACAGCTCAGACAGATCATGATCAACCGTCCACGTTGATTATGGATCCTAGAGTGATGACTTCGTCTACCTCTAACCACCTTGCAACTTCTCTGGATCCTACGATCCTCGCTATTTCGTGAATTCTCCATAGAGAATTTTGACCACTCATTGCTTCCTCAAAGACTCCTCCGAGATGAACCAATGTCCTCATCTGAACTTGGCTTCTACAAAACGACTTCACTCTGACTCTCTTAACACTTTCAAAGGTGTTAACCCTCCTGAGCTTTCTCTAGCAACTTCAAGCTTTGAAAGAAATCCTGCACGCACTCCTTGCGGAAACCTTTCGAATACTCCTAGGTATTCGACCTCTCGACTTTGTGCACTCTCTGCAAAAACTGTCCTCAAATCCTTCCCTTAGTTGATAAGTCATAAGATTTCAATCAACCTGCGCACACCTTGCACAACTTCTGTGCTTCACTTTCACTTCTACGAGAATGAGAACAATGGTATCCCTCCTAAGATTTCTGAGATAAAACTGAGACCTTCACCGACGCACACCTTACGGATGCTTCACTACACTCCTTGCAGGAACTTTCACTCAGGATGAGAAACAATTGAAACACATTCTCTCTCTCTCTCAGACTTCAAACATTCAACATGAAATCATACATGCGCAATATCAAAGAAAATGCATAACAGAGAGAATAAAACAACCATGAGCATACTATTCAACATGTATACACAGAAAACATCATAACACCATGAGTTTGATTCAAAGCTTCTTATATTAATTCAAGCTCCTGTTCATGGGTCTCTCTACAACTCTCTCTCTGCAACTCTCTTCTTTTGTGCTACGCTAATGTTACAATTCTCTTACAATGATACAATGGTGAGGGTGTCTATATTCGTTTTCCCTCCTACTCTCTAAACTGTCTAATTTATTAATTCAAACCTACCTACTTTCATTAACTGGGCTTAAATGCCTTAATGTTTTACATATGAGAGAGATCCCTCATGATCTGTTTACAACCTCCAAGATATAAATGCAAGTACACCATCTTCCTAATTATTATATTAATGCCTTTTGTTTCAAAATTCAAAACGGTTCTTACGAAAACGTGTTCTTTTTCTTTCTTCACGCGTCCAGCTGCACCTTGGGCTTAGTCGCATGCTTTAGGCTTTGCATGATGCTCCTACATCATACTCCCTCAGCTGAAAATTTTCATGAACTCATGTTCATGATCTCTTGCACGGTCTATCCATGCTTCTGAATTTTTGCTTCATCTTCCCAACTAGCATCTTCAACTCGATGTCCCTTCCACTTGACCAAGTATTCAAAATATTCCTTCCTCCTGGTCTTTTTTCTGACTCTCTTGTCAATTATGATTTCCAACTATGGCTTCTCAGCTACAGGCATTTGTTTGGTCCACTGAACTTCTGTCTGTTCATTCTCTGTTCTTGTTTATTCAGCTCTGTAAGGGTACAAATCCGCAACATTGAATATCAGTGAAATTCTGACCCCATAGGGTAATTCAATTTCATATGCATTTTCCCCAAGTTTCTTCATGACCTTGCATGGTCCAATCTTTTTCATCTTCAACTTATTATATGTTCCTCTTGGGAACCTTTCCTTCCTCAGATGTGCAAGAACCAGATCACTAACTTCAAATTGAACTTCTTGCCTGTGTTGATCTTCTCTCCGCTTGTATTCTTGATTTGAACTTTGCAATCACTCCTTAATTCGGTTGTGAAACTCCTTCATTGCTTATGCAAAGTATTATGAACTAGCACTCCTGAATTATGCTTGTTCCACATCTTTCAATTCAAAAACTCCCTTGGTTGCATTCCATATACAATCTAGAAAGGACTCTCCCTTGTGCTTCTGTTGAATGAATCATTGTAAGAAAATTCTGCCTATGGTGGAATGTGATCCCATTGACTGTGGTGTTTAGTCACTAGGCTTCTCAACAAATCCCCTAAGCTTATGTTAACAACTTTTGTCTGCCCATCCGTTTGAGGATGATATGCTGAGCTAAAAGAAAAACTTGTCCCCAGCTTCTTCCATAAAGTCCTCCAGAAATGTCCTATGAACTTAGTATCTCGATCATAAACTATACTCCTTGGCAAGCCGTGAAGTCTGACAATTTCCTTGAAAAACAGGTTCGCAATATGAGTTGCGTCACTGGTTTTCTGGCATGGTACGAAATGTGCCATCTTGAAAAATTTGTCGACTACCACAAAGATCGAATCACATCCTATTTGTGTTCTTGGCAGTCCCAATATAAAATCCATGCTCATTGCATCCCACGGCCTCTCAGGTATGGGTAATGGATGGAATAACGTTATGTTCTACCATTTCCCTTTCGTGTGTTGGAAAATTCTACATCTATCCACGAATTTCTTGACATTTGTCCTCATCCCTAGCCAAAAATATGATCCATTCAGCTTTGAGAACGTCTTATCATGACTAAAGTGTTCGACCAATCCTCCACTGTGTTTTTCTTTCAGCAGATTCTCCCTCATGGAGCATTTTGGAATACATAGTTGATTGCCACTTAATAATAATCCATCCTGGATCATGTATTCGGTCCATTGGCTTCTGTCCCTGAGAATTGGATTCTCAGATGCCTCATATGCTTCCTTAAAATCTGGATCATCCATGTACATCTCTTTGAGGTTATAAATACCCAAAGTTTTGACTCTGAATTCCTGCATAAGTAAACATTTCCTGCTCAAAGCATCAACAACTTTGTTAGAAGTTCCAAAAATATGCTTAATCACAAAAGTAAAATTCTACATGAATTCAATCCATTTAGCATGTTTTTGGTTCAACTTGTCGTGTTGAGTCACGAATTGCAAATCATGATTATCACTGTACAAAACAAACTCTTTGGGAACCAAATAATGTCTCCATTTCTTCAGCGCTTATATGACTGCATAAAATTCCTTGTCATATTTTGATTATTTAACCTTTGCCTCATTCAATTTCTCATTGAAGTATGCGATCGGTCTATCATCTTGGCTCAACACCGCTCTAATTGAAAATCTACTTGCGTCACACCTGACCTGAAATGTCTTGCTAAAATCCGACAACACTAGAATTGGTTGCTCCATGATCTTCTTCTTCAACAGATTGAAACTCTTCTTTGCTTACTCTATCCAATGAAAAGATTTATCTCTTTTCTTCACCGTATCCATCATTGGTGCGCTAATTCCACTAAAATTTCGGATGAATTTCCTATAGAAACTAGCTAAACCATGGAAACTTCAAACTTCAAACAAACTTTTCTGCAATGGCCAATTCTCAATTGCATTCACCTTTTTCGGATCCATCTTCAGTTCATTTGCCGAGATAACAAAACCCAAATAAATGAGTTTTGTCCTCATAAATGATGATTTCTTCATATTAATCAACAACTTCTCTTGTTGTAATCTCTTCATCACTGTAGCTAAATTCTTTAAGTGCTCTACTTTTGTCTTGCCGAAAATTAATATATCATCAAGATATACAATGACAAATTTCCCTATTAAATCCTTCAGGACTTCATTCATCAGTCTCATGAAAGTATTGGGTGCATTTGTTAAGACAAATGGCATAAAAAACCATTCATACAGCCCTTCATTCGTCTTGAATGATGTCTTCCATTCATCACCTTCTCTCATACGAATATGATGATATCCGCTTTTCAAATCAATTTTTGAAAAGAATCTTTCTCCACTCAAGCAATCCATCAAATCATCCATCATTGGCAATGGAAATATGTATCTGATGGTGATCTTATTGATCACCCTTGAGTTTGTACACATTCTCCAACCTCCATATTTCTTTGGGCTGAGCACTATTGGAACAATGCATGGACTCAAGCTCTCTCTAATCAATCCCTTGTCCATTAAGTCCTGGACTTGTCTCTTGACTTCCTCATTCTCTTGCGGTGTCAACCTGTACATTTCCTTGTCTGGTAAACTGGCTCCAGGTATAATATCAATATGATGGCTTATACTTTTGATAGGAGGAAACGAACGAGGTAGTTTGTCCACTAATTGTTGGCATGTTTTCAGACAGAAGGCAATGTATGATGGTTGGCATGTTTAACAGGCAGAGAATTCTTTTCATTGATGGCAAGATCAGAGTATTCCTGTCATTTATGGCTTCGATGGAAAAATAGGAATAGAAGATAAGTTCAGGAAGACCAGCAACACAACAATGATCAAATGACAAGATCAAAGTGTTTGTCAAACTCCATTTCAGATTTTTGGCTATCGGGATTTAGGATATCGGGAGATAGAAATGTCAAGGATCATTACAACAGGAGTCCTGAACTCATGATATGTGAAATCGCGAAATATCCTCAGCCGTTAGATCGAGGATTGATCTGAACCGTTGATCAGGCATGACAAAGGCCCGTAAAGTTTGATAAGATCTGGATCGTTGGGTCCATAGGACATGTGCTGAAATATCGTCATTTCGTTGACTGGGAAGTCAAAGGAATGGGGTTCCCTAACCTCTCGAATTTGCGAAATGCGAAACCCCAGTGTAAAATCCATTTCGGAGTTTCGGATACTGGGAATTTGAATTGTCAAGAACACTGAACAACAAGAATGTCAAAATCACGAAATACAAAATGCCGAAACACCAAAAGGAAAAACTCTGAAATCCCGTCAATCATCCATCTCAGGGGGTTATGTGAGTCGTTTGATCACTTCGGAGTTTCAGAAATTGGAAGATAGAGATGTCAAGAACTCCTACCATAGGAGTCCCAAAGTCGCGAACCCTGAAATCGTGATATGTGAAATCGCAAAGAGATATGGACTGTCGAATCATCTAGAGTGTGGACCGTTGATCCGAATCCATTTTAGAGCTTCGGCTATTGAGACATGGAGCGTCAAGAAACTATACCACACGACATGAGAAGTCCCGAAATGCCGAAATGCGAAATGTGAAAAACATTTCTTTGTGTAGACCTTGGTCACCACCATTGGTCACATCAGTGAGAGATAGAGGAAAAGAGCTATAGCAACCAAGCTCCTCTTTGGGGATCGCGACATAGAGTGTTGAGACACTTGTTCACACAAATCCTGAAATATCGAAGAGAAGAATTTTGAAATGAATGAAAGACTAATAAAGTCATCCAACTGTGCAGGTGAACTTGAATATGATCGAAGGGCTAGTGCTCCATCTCACAGTTATTTGAACAGTTAGAAATCTGTTAGCAAAACTGATTTATGATTCTTGATCTTTCAACATTTTTGTAGTCGAGATGTTTTTTGGTCGAAGATGATTTGAGGTGTAACGAGCGTCGTGGTTGTAGACAAAAATAAGAACATAGAGATTGCGGATCTGTGGCTCTTTGGACTGGAAAAATGAGTTGAACTATAGAATCGAAAAACTATAGAATGTACAGAGTGAAGAAAGGCTCAAATAGAAGGAACACAGGCTGAAGAAAAAAGAAAAGGTGGAGAGATTAGAATGCACACATATCAAAAGGGATGAGAAGGACAGAGAAATAATAGATAGACAAAGACAGCAAGTCAAGACAAATATGTACAAAGAAGAAGAGTAGTGTAGCATAGAAGAATTGCAAAATAATGAAGAAGTGGTAAGAATTGATTTATCTGTGTGTTGGTTATTTAATCATTTATTTGTAACAAGGGTGGTAGGGAGGTGCTAGGGAGGATTGTTGTCCTGAGAGGTTCAAGTGGGTTCTTGAACAAAGGGAGTAGTAGCTTCCATTTGGTTGTAGCCAGAGAATTTTTAGGGAGGCAGGGTGGTGCAAGGGAGAACATTTGTTCTCTGTTATATAGGTTGGAGCCTGTGTAACTGGAAGTAGGTGCTTTCATCCAGTTGGTGTTGGAATACTTAGGGAGTTGGTGCTTCCTTCTAGTGGGTGCTAGAGAAATTAAAGAGTTGGTGCTCTCAACAAGTTGGAGCTTGTAAAACAAAGGTAGTAGTTTGACATTGAGTTGGTGCTCAATTATAGATGACGTACAAAACTTAAAAGATTTCCTATCATTTTGAAGAAGAAGAGGTTTCATCCCTTTATGGGTTTCCTCATGAAAAATGTGTCTCTGTGTATATCTTATGGTTGACTGATGCTCATTATTTATGCTCTTCATATGCTGTATGATATTGATGATCACTTGAAGAAAGTTTAAGAATTGTTTAATAGACAAAAATTGTTTAAGCACAGTAACAACTGATTCACCCCCCCCTCTCAGTTGTCTTAGTAATTTCAACACTACTATATCCTCAATCTCTTCCAACAACTTTTGGATTTCCTCTCGTAAATCATCCACTCTTGTACTGGTCAAAATAACTCTAGGCTTCTTGACCACGACAAATTGTGTGTCTTCCTTCTTCTTAACCTCATTAAGAAGTTCCTTCCCACTCATGAGAAGTACAGTGTTGCTCACCTTTGTTTTCACTTCTTTGTCCTTGATCGGCAACAACATGTGCATCCTCCCATTTTTCTCCAGGGTGTATGTGTTCTTTCTCCCATCATGAACCACATTTCTGTCATATTGCCATGGTCTACCCAGCAATAGATGACAAACATCCATGAGAATGACATCACAGAATATTTCATCCTTATATCCTCCTTTTTTAAATTCAACTAAATATTGTTTAGTGACATTTACCTGATGTCCTTTTTGTAGCCACAAAACTCTGTATGGGCTTGGATGTACGATAGTCTCCAGCTCCATATTTTCTACCATCTCTGTAGAAACGAGATTGTCAGTGCTACCACTATCCACGATGACTTTTCATACCCTATCTTTTGTTTTGCAGGAAGTCCAAAACAGACTGTTCCTTTGGGATGGGTTCTCTACCTCCTTCTCTGGCATAAAGAGAAATTTCCTCATCATCAAGGATCTTCCTCCCTCAGCATCATCTGCCTCAGCATTCCATCCTTGTGCTTCGTCACTGTGAGTCTCACCACCATATTTCTTTCTATCTGGACACTCATAAGATTTATGTCCATTTTTCCCGCAGAAAAAACATTTCACTTCACCTCCTCTGCCTCTTCCTCTTCCTCCATCTCAAGGAAAAGTATTTCTATTGGAATACTTCCCTCTCTGTGAGCTTCCTCCTCTCTCAATTTGAGTTTGAGGTTTCTTCCCCTCTTCTTTAGGTTTCTAAGTTCTATCTTGGGCAATTGTTTTGCCTCTATTTTAACTTCTGCCTCGGTCTCTTTGACCTTGCTTTCGGCTTAGCTTCTCTTTAGATTTTAGAGCCCTCTGATAAGAATATTCTATAGTTCAAATGATCATCACGAATGTCATATCTCAGGCCATTAATGTATCTAGAAACCTTTTCATCGTCTCTTTCCTGATGACCTGCTCTTATGCTTATCTTGTAGAACTCTTCAGTGTATTCTTTCACTGAAATCATCTTCTATCTCAAATTCTGCATCCTCCGAAACAGAGTGATTTGATAGTCCTTCGGTATGAATTTGGATTTCATCTTCACTACCATTCTATCCCAACTTTTGATTTTTTGCTTGCCTTTGCAACATCTGTCAGCCTGCAGTTCATCCAACAATAATGTTGCATGCTCTTTAACTCTGGTGACAACATGTTTGACCTTATTATCTTCCTCGGCATCCTCATAGTCAAAGTATTTATCCAGAGATCTAATCCAGTCTAGAAGCTCTTCAACATCCAGGTTTCCTTCATATACTGGAATGTCCATTTTTGCTCTGGCACCTATCCTTACAACAACCCTGAATAGGCGTTCGTCTACAGCATCTCCGACTGTGACTTCTTCATGTCCAGCTTCATTTTCCCTGTCAGCCTTGTTGATATCCCCAGTGTTGATTGTGCGCCTCTGTGTTGTGTCCATGGAATTAAGCCTGGCATGTAATTCATGCATTTCCCTTTCCACTTCTAGATTAGGCATTGGTCTGTCTCTTCTTCTCAGCGGCATGGCTGAAAAATGTTCCTCTTTTCTCTACTACAGAAAGCAAAGAACTTTTTATGTGCTCTGATACGTATCAGATTACTCTTTCTCCTCTTGCTCCCTCTATATGCAATATACAAACAGAGTCAAGATCTGATACCACTTTTGACGCAGACCCCCAACCCACAAGCTGAGATCTGCTCCTTGGATCATCTAAATCTCCTTGAGTCGAAGTGGCTCTTTCAGATCCCTATCAGAACCTTCAACGAATCGATCCACATGTCCTTCTGAAACACCCTTATTCTAACGGGAACAAGGTACGAGGTTCACCTCCACACAACCACAACTGAGCCTAGCACAATCATCTTTCAGAACTCAGAACCTCGCGAGTTGAAGCATTGATCTCTCGTGCTCCTTTCCTATGAAATCCTGAGATGCGATAATTAGCAATAGTCTGACTTCCCTCTCACACTTCTCAAAACTCACAACCTTTCTAGTAGGACTATAGCACCTTTGTGATCCTCCTTTTCAAAATCTCGAGATGTTATAGGGAAACTATGAGTTGAGGCCCCCTCAATGTGCAAGTACATGCCACCTATCACCCTTGCAGTCCCCACCTAACAGATGTGCCATCTTGTTGCATGAGCCTCGCTCAATCTAGAGAGCTACTTTATTTCTGGCCTCTGGGTATCAGGAGTTCAGAACTCTCGATCCTAAAATGGTTCCTCCTCTGTTTCTTGACACCTGAAGTGCCAAAATCTAGAAACTCCATGCCAATTCTTGTCGCAACTCGCGACTTTAGGACTTTGTTTCCTCTATGCACCACTCTTCACAATCAGGATCCCTGGGATACTGAGATGATCTAACAGCCCAGACAGATCATGATCAATGGTCCACATTTATTCTCGATCCTAGAGTGATGAGTTCATCTGCCTCTAACCACCCTGCAAGTTCTCTAGATCCTAGGATACTCGTTATTTCAATAATTCTCCATAGAGAATTTTGACCACTCGTTGCTTCCTCGAAGACTCCTGCAAGATGAACCAATGTCCTCATCTGAAATTGGCTTCTACAAAACGACTTCACTCCATATCTCTATTAACACTTTCAAAGGTGTTAACCCTCCTGAGCTTTCTCTGGCAACTTCAAGATTTGAAAGAACTCCTGCACACACTACTTGCGGAAACCTTTCAAATACTTTTGGGTATTCGACCTCTCGACTCTGTGCACTCTTTGCAACAACAATCCTCAAATCCTTCCCTTAGTTGATAAGTCCTAAGATTTCAACTAGCCTGCGCACACCTTGTACAAATTTTGTGCTTCACTTGCACTTATGCGGGAATGAGAACAACAGTATCCCTCCTGAGCTTTCTGAGATAAAACTCAGACCTTCGTCGACGCACACCTTGCGGATGCTTCACTGCACTCCTTGTAGGAACTTTCACTCAGGATGAGAAACAATTGAAACTCATTCTCTCTCTCTCTCTCTCAGACTTCAAACATTCAACATGAAATAATACATGCACAGTATCAAAGCAAATGCATAACAGAGAGAATAAAACAACCATGAGCATATTATTCAACATGTATACACATAAAACATCATAACACCATGAATCTGGTTCAAAGCTTCTTATATTAATTCAAGATCCTGTACATGGGTCTCTCTACAACTCTCTCTCTGCATCTTTCTTCTTTTGTGCTACACTAATGTTACAATTCTCTTAAAATGATACAATGGTGAGGGTGTCTATATCCGTTTTCCCTCCTACTCTCTAAATTGTCTAATCTATTAATTCAAATGTACCTACTTTCATTAATTGGGCTTAATTTCCTTAATGTTTTACAGATGAGAGCGATCAATTATAATATGTTTACAACCTCCAAGATATAAATGCAAGTACGCCATCTTCCTAATTATTATATTAATGCCTTTTGTTTCAAAATTCAAAACGGTTCTTATGAAAACATGTTCTTTTTATTTCTCCACACGTCTAGCTACTCCTTGGGCTTAGTCATGTGCTTTAGGCTTTGCATGATTCTCTTTCATCAAAATTCCTTACAATAAGGCAATCTACCAGAATATGAGGCTATATTTATCGAGTTGTTCATATATTCTCTGCATTTGAACACTGAAAAGTTAAAGGTGAGTAAGTTTGTGTTCAGTCTCAACTAAAAAATTCATGGTAAGGTGAGGATCTTGATGCCTTAGACCTTTCATGATGCATTACAGAATGATTTCATCACTAAATAAGAGTTGAAGAGTGGGGGTCAGGGTGGGACACCTTCGAGGAAGAAAGGACATACACTGTAGCATTAGACACTTGTTAAGAAAACTTATGGGCATCGAGATACACCTAGAGGACTTGTATTCTCTACACCATGTAGACAAACTACTACGTTGATAAATCCATATAGAGCATCGTCACAGCAACAACATCATTGTCCTCAACAAAAAAATCAACATAGATCTATTCTTCATAACATATCAGGGCCTCAAAACCTTATACCAACATATTAATCCATTAGAAATAGGAGCATCGGTCCTAAGAACAGATGTCAGTTTTGTGGAGAGTAAAACTATTAGAGATCTTGTCTTATTGATAAGGAAAGAGATAAAATTGTAATGTCCAAACCTTGCCTTAAATGTGGTCTTAGGGACGTCATCCTCCTTGATCCATAACTGGTGATACCCTCATCTCAAGTCGATATTTGAAAACAACGTCGTTCCTTTCATCTGATCAGATAGATCATCAATCCTTGGAAAAAAATACTAATTCTTGATCGTTTCCTTGTCCAATTGACGTTAGTCAATGCAGAGTCTCCACGACCCATCCTTATTATGTATGAATAAAACAAGAGCACCCCACGGTGACACACTTGGAAGTATAAGTCCTAGGTCCAACAACTCCTTCAGTTGAATTTTCAACTCCTGTAACTCCAAGGTCGACATCTGATAAGGAATTATTTCTATCGGTTCAGTCCCCAGTTTTAGGTCTATGGTAAATTCCAACTCCCTCTCTAACGACATCCCAGGTAACTCCTCAGGGAATACATCTACAAACTCTCTCACCACTAGAAGGTGTTCTAGACCTTCCTCTACTCCATTCTCATTTAATTCAAGGATCACATAAATCTTACATCCCTTGCGCATGCTCTTTCGTAGCTACAAGGAAGAGATAAACCTAAGGGAAAATCCATGGTTTCGACCTACAATCACATGTGTCTATCCCTCATCACCGACCAGGCTTAATTGGTTCATCTTACAATTGAGTATCGCCTCATGCAATTCCAACCATTCCATACTGATCATGACGTCATAAGATCCTAAGATCATGACGTACTAGTTCTCCCTAGTGACAAACTCTCACACGTTAAGGCTACATCACGTAACCTTCCCACCAACCTTTGATTTGGCTCCACAAGCCATTTCTACAAAGATAAACTCATCCTATTCGATGGCCTTTACCTTAATTATTTTTACCATTGCTCCATAAATGAAACTCTTCGTAGCATCGTGATTTATCAAAATAGGAATGGTCTAGTCAGTGAAGGTACTTGAAGTATCGAGCAGAGACTATTGGTGCTCTTCCTAGTGGTTATTCACCACTGCATGAATCCGATGTGCCTTACCCAAATCTTCCACGATAGTGGGTCTAGCTGATCCAGATGATCTATTCCTCTCCACTTGGTAGTAGAGCTGGTAATGTGTCTCCCCACATGTTCAGAACCCTTTCTTCACTCCAGTAATACTGGTACTGAAAGTAGAAGTTGACGGCCCACCGACTGGGAACCCTGGTTTGTTCTACTGAACATGCATGAATTGTTTTTGTTGCGATCGACGTTGTTGTTGGTGCTATGGTCGTTGGTAAGGAGTCCATTTCTATGGCACTAATCGGCAAGGTGTAGTGAAGTGGATCCTCTATGGAATTCACTATATCTTGGCATATGTCTAGCTGGTGTCTCATGTTGTTGTACACTAGATGACACCTGCCCTGCTCGTCTCGTTGGAGTCCTACTATGACCCCCACTAATAAGCTCCTCCTCTGCTATGAGGGCCTTCTGAAGGACATCATGCAAAGTTTGAGGCATCATAATCCTAACCTTTGCACGAATGTTGACATTAAGACCAAACAAGAACTTGTTGACCTTAATTTTTTTGGTATTCAGGTGCGGAGCATACTGAAGCAACTCCACCAAACGGGCCTTGTACTCAGGAACCATACAACTACCCTGTTGCAAAGCATTGGAATCATTTAGAGGATGCTCAATTAATTCCTCTGATAGACACCTCTCTCGAAACTTTTCCTCAAACAGTTCCCATGACACGTCTTCAACAACCATGTTCAATTGCGGCAAGAGTGTCTTCCATCATACAAGAGAACTCCTGTTTAACTAAAAGGCCACCATGTGCACCGTCATGTTGGAGGTATAGTTTTGAAGTGAAAATAACATCACCATATTCTCCAACCATGCCTTGGTGGTTGCGCCATCCGTGGTACTAAAGAACTTGGGAAATTTTACCTTCTCGAGTTTGCGGTGAATACTACCAATACTGACCAGAATGCACGGTGGAACCTCAGTGGGTGTCGGTGCCCTAGGATCATCTCTATCCAAACGACTGATCATTCACTCAGACATCCACTGAAAATACCTCATCAACCCAACTACATCACCCACTACTATCTGTTCCTGCCCAACAACATGTTCGTCTCCCTGGGGGTTAGACCCCTCATGCATGGATGTTGCTAGGGGCATCATTTCTACTCCCCTAGCACCCCATCGTCTGCCTCCGTGGCATATTATAACCATGATTAACTGCACAAATACAAATCAAATTAATTAGCAACCTTATAATCAAGAATCAAATCAACAAAATCCGTAGTGATCCCAAGTCATGGGTGGAACCTACTTTGATACCATATGTAACAACCCCATCATTATGACTACAAACGACTCAACGCAAAATATTTTTATTTTTTTTAAATGTTCTAAGAAGGAAGGTAACAATGACAACAATTAAATAACACAACTTGACGATGAACACAACACCCGCAGATCAGGCAAAAGACAACAACAACTTAGCATACTAACACATCATGCAACTAGATGAAACATGCGATAATCATTAGATAGATAACAATGACATCCATCCTGACACAAGAAAGATAATGCCTACAAGATAAAGGACAACATCAAGAACCCGACACAATGGCTTGACGACCAGTCACTAGAAAACCTCTACAAGCACAACCAAATGCATTGAGGGGTTGTGAAACCAAGTACCAACATCAATTACAATGAACAAATGCCTACATCAGGAAGCACAAGACTCCATTCAGGTTATCATTCACATCTATCCATCAAGGCGCACAATGATCCGCTCATCAGGAATCATGTCATCATAAGGCGATAGACATGACAGTAACCATGGTGCAACATAACATATCTTACACCTTTAACCCAAGCTAATCCCTCGTGCTAGGAGACCAAATCATCTGTCAAAATACACGAAGACTATACCCATGCACCCAAGTAACAAGTCAATAAGACGCAAGGGAAAAATGACTATTGTAACCATTATACATCACATTAAATTCCTAGCACAACAAATTCTATTGCAAACATACATGACATAGTTCAAGATAATTGACATATCCATATTGTTGTCTATAAATAAATCTATGTCTAACAATGATAACACAATCTAACTGTAAAATATTTCTCTATTAATAGGTGGAAGTCTAGCATTGATATCGTTGTCTAACAGATATTTTTCTAGCTATTATTATTTATTGTCTAGCATTTATTATTGTCGATTAAATATATTATATCGGTGAGTTAAATATATGATATAAATGTCATTTAAAATATATGAAATCGCAAAGTAAATAAATGATAATGTTTTCATTTTAATATATGAAATCACGGAGTAAATAAATGATAATGATGTCATTTAAATATACGAATCGCAGAGTTAAATAAAGATGTTGTTGTCATTTAAATATTAAATTTGTTGTGTAAATATATATTGTTGTGGAATATATACATTCGTTGGGTAATATTTAGGTTCGTTGTGTAATATATAGATATAGATTTGTTGTCTAATATATAGATTCACTATGTGATAAATAGATGTAGATTCGTTGTATAGCAAATGTATAGGTTCATTGTGTAATATGTACATGATCGTTGTCAGTAAATTCACTATAACTATATCTCTTCCACACATGAATTATAAGGTTGTTGTCGCTAAAATCCCTATCATTATATCTCTGTCAACGATATCAATAATCATTAAATTTGTAGTTACTATATATTAAAATGAACCCAGGCCTATCATTAAATATGCAAACATATCAAAAACAAAAACACAGACAACTATATCTAATTTCGCAGACAAAGGTAATATTCATTATCAAAATTCTATACACTGCAACCGTTCAACGTAGTCACACTGAGCCATAATTTCACTCTCCTTCAAATGCAAAATCGTTACCATTCAATGTATAAACTCGTTGTCATTCAATGTATAAAAATGCAGTCACTCAAAGTATAAATTCGCTTCCATTCAAAGTATAAACTTGTTGTCATTCAAATGTTAAAAGTGTAGTCATTTGAAGTATAAATTCGTTGTCATTCAATGTATACAAACATAGTCATTCAAAGTGTAAATTCATTGTCATTCAAGGTATAAACTCGTTGTCATTCAAATGTTTAAAATGTAGTCACTCAAGTATAAATTTTCTAACATTCTAGGTATAAACTTGTTGTCAATCAAATGTTAAAAAAGCAGTCATTCAAGTATAAATTCACAGTCAATGTTTACTATCAATCAGTAAAATCGATGTCCATTGATGATATCTAACCATAATCATTTAGGGGAAAATGGTGTGTAGACATCGTTGTGTAATAAAGGCCATTGTATGGGAATTCGCTGTGTAATCAAGACGAATTTTATTAAGGTGAAGAAAGTGACTAGGAGACATTAACCATGCGATTTTAATCTAGGGGAGGACACATTTAATGGTTATTCAGCAATAAAACAATTTCAATCTGGATGCAATATAAAGGTTTGATCAATAGTAAAATGATTTCAACTGGGTGCATATAAACTTCGATGTCTTTTATCACAAAAAGGAAAGAATACATACATATGGATAAAATCATAGATATCATAAATTTGCAGCTATATCATTTAAAAAATGCAAACATAGCATTGAAAGAAAACACAAACATTTCAAAAACGCAGAGTTTTTACCATTCCATAACGTTGGGGTTTATCACTCAAACACGTAGAGTTTTATCAATCTAAAAATGCATAGATTTGGCATTTAAGACTCATAGGTTTATCATTCACAAACACATAGTTTTATAAATCCAAAAACGCAGAGATACTCATTCACAAGGAAGATGCAAGGACTATAGATTAATCATAAGATAAAAGCACAGAGATATGTAAGGGGTAGATAGTTGGGAGAAAATTATCGTTCACTTATTATCCATGCATAGGAAAGAAGGGAATTTGAAGCTATAAGTCTTTAAACATTGGAGTGACGACCGTCGGTTCGGCTCCTGGCTGACTGCTCAGGCACAGACTAATAACTTAAGGATAAGGGATGGAAGATAAAAACATAATCTGCATCTAGATATTCTCCGTGGAGAAGAAAATAATGAAATAAAAGTGCAATCAAAGAATAAAGAAAACACAGGCAAGAGATACAAGAACACAAACAAGGTTTTGAGTTTGGGCTCTCATTCTGGGCATGCCCAAAGAAACAATAATGCATAAAGAAAGGATACAATAGATAGCAAGGGTCTTTACTGAATAAATCAAATGACAAGGGGATTACAAGTACCATAGGATTGCATGTACAATAAATCTCATGGCAATGAAATATTCAACTGAATACAAAAAACAAAACATGTGAATTAAATTTCATTGAAAGTAAAAACTTTAACATGCATACCTTAACCCATTGTGAATTCTCTGAGGTAATTGTCCCATGCACACTACGCACATCTCCTGCTTTCCAATCGATGTGACCTCAATGGTGCCTCCCAGCAAAGGCTATGGGTACTCTTCTTCCCCTTGATCTCATTGAGCCTCAAAGGGGCCATGCACATAATACCAGATAATGCTAGCACTCAGCTCACCTCGCAAGGTCGAGCTACCACTCGTTACCTGAGTTGGGTATCCGAACTCCCACAAGAGAAAGTTCAATCAAGATAAAATTTCAATAGTGTAACATTACGCATAAATATGAGGTCCATATTCCTCCTCCTCCATCCTTTTTATACATTTTTTCAGTAATTAGTTTCCCAAATTCTCATCGAATTCCTTTTTCATTTAATTAATTTTGAAAAACCTCCCGTGTACACACGTCGCTCGATCCCCTAGTTGCATCAGAAAATCAATTTTATTAATTAATTAAATATTCCTATTTCCCTCCCCCACCTAAAATCATTCCTAAAAATGCCCCTTGGTGTCCCACTATCCCCTTACAAAACTTAAATGACTTACACCTTACTTAATTTGTAGTTGAGTTCAAAAATAGAAGGTCCCAAAGGCTAGATTCCTTACTAAATTAGACATTCATCTTTTTCTTCAAGTCTCCCCTTTTCTTTAAGTTTCCCTTTTTCCTTAAATTTCCATTTCCTTTTAAGTTTCCCCCTTTTTCCTATTTAACTAAAAAAATCAATTTAGCAAGTGTAGATAAAAGAACTATTTACCCTTTTTCCTTTTTAATTAAAAATTAATTTAGCAAGTGTATATAAAAACAACCATTTACCCTCTTTTCTTTTTAACTAAAAATTAAATTAGCAATGTAGATAAAAACAACCGTTACCCCTTTTTAAAAAGTTTAATCCTCCATTATAGTTTTGACTTTAATAAATAAGTTGAATTTATTATCCCCTTTCTTGTTACATGTTTATTTATTATTATTCCTTTTTACCATGTGTTCTACTTATACCTAGGTTTTAATTTCACTAGGATGGGCAACATTTTTAAGGGAAAAATGTTGTTAATCTTTACTTATCATATCATTCATTCGAAGGCCGAATAGGTTTATTCACTTACCATTTAAAATTGTGACGTGTCGTTCATAATGCACTACATTCCCCAAGGGTGCCACTCACCTCTTTTCGTTTTCCTTGTGCGACGTTCCCTTCAAGATGCACTATGTGATCCAAGAGTGCCAGTCACTTCTTGACTGAATTTGGTAGACTTCAAACCCCTGGAGTCAATAATCCACCAGGTGATCTTGTGGGGGACTAAGGGCCTCTAAGATATAAGGCCCCTACCTTATTGTTCACCCCTTATAATCATCATGAGAAACTGTCACAGTCTTCCCTGAAGGAATCCTCGGTCTTATCGAACTAGGTAATCGTTAACCTATAGTTCAATCCACGAAGGTATTTCTAATAGGATATGGAAGGGTTGTTGCCACACCTCTCCCTCAATGTATTTGGTTGTCCTGTGTGACCCCTCTACTCCACATGTGATTCTCGTAAGCAAGATATCGTCATCCTGCATCCATCAACGAATCATGTCAACAATAATAGTCAATCATCATAACATATAATCATATGTACATGTGTCATATCAACAACATTCAAACCCCAATAGTCCACTCCCTAACTGAATTCAAAGTTCAAGGGATTTCATCAATGCCTCTACATCCTCAATGTCCAAAGTCTTTCACACTCAAGAGAACCCAGTCAATATCACATGTCTATGTAAATACAACAAAATATGATATTGTCATATCCATAATATCTCATAATCATGATCAAACAGACAATACTATAATAATTCGGATCACTTGCAAGCAAGTGTCCTCAAAGAATAAGTTCCCTTAGTGCACGCAAGAGAGGAATGTTACATACACCCCCTCTTGGTTTCAACTTCATACCAAAGTTTCACAATATATAGGTACAAAAATAAAGTGTATCACAGTATCATAAGTCTATCTATGAAACAAAAATGGAAATTGCTGACGCATATCATATGCATCCTCTCAGGTCCCTGAGTGCGGACTATAGTTGTCACACTGGACCTTGACCTGCTCTACTATTCAACTTCATAGATTTTGAATGCGATGGTCCAATATGTGGATTGGCTCAGCCATGAGTGCACCCTCATCAGATAAATGCAAGGAACTCATGTCAATAACATGTGTAGGATCACTAATATAATGTCTCAAAATAAATACATGAAAATCATCGTGCATACACCTCAAAGAATCAAGCAAGTCTAGTCGATAGGCCATGAGACCCTTCTTTTCCACAATATACAAAGGTCCCACAAGCCTAAGAGAGAGTTTATCACCCTTTCCAAACTTGATCAAACTATTATGCAATTTTAACTGCAAAAAGATTGGATCACCAACTTCGTAACCATGGTCGACACGATGTGCATCGGCATAATTCTTCTGTTTATCATGTGCTTCTTTGATCCTTTGTCTTATTTTTTGCATTTTCTCTTCCATTTCTTGGATCTATTTTGGCCCCACCAGGACCCTATCCTTAATTCGGTCCCAACTCAAAGGCATCTAACACGGTCGCCTATAAAGAAACTCGAAAGGTGCCATCTTAGTGGTGCTTTGATAACTGTTGTTAGATGTGAATTATACCAGCGGAAATAATTATTCCCACGTCTTTTGTTGGTCCATCACATACATACACAACATGTCCTCCAAGTTAAGTTGGGTTCCCAAGGCCTCTTGAAAACTAGTCCAAAATCGTCCAGTAAACACTGATCCTCGGTTAGATATAATCCTCTTAGGCACACCATGTAGCCTCACAATATCACTGATGAAAACTATAGGTATGTCAAGTTCCTGATATATGATATGCACAGGAATAAAATGAGCACTCTTCGTGAGAGTGTCAACTACCAAAAAAATTGAGTCATGTCTCCTAGCCGTCAGTCGCAATCCAACAATGAAATCCATCGAAATGACCTCCCATTTTGATTCTGGAATTGCATCTGGCTGTAATAATCCTTCTGAATGTCTATGTTCATCCTTCACCTGATGACATTCTAGACATATTGTCACATAGTTGAATATGTTTGCCTTCATTCCTTTCCATAAGAATAGTGATTTAAGGATTTCCCTCATCCTCGTGACTACGGGATGAGAAATATACATTTCTCTATGAGCCTCGTTTATGATCAAACTCCTCAACTCATCGTTGAGAGTTATGTAAATTCGATTTTTAAATATCAATAATCTGTCGTCGTCAAACATAAATCCTTCAAATTGTGGTACCATCATTGTGTTATTTCTAATAAAATCCTTAGCCTCCCTGTAACAGTCATCGTCACGCTGTAAAGTTAGAATATTTTCACGTATATTCTCTTGAAGAGGCATCACCGAAAATATCCATGGTCTCTGACTCAATTCATCTTCCACTCTGTTCACTGTACCTTTTATGTAAGTAATCTCAAAATCGTACTTGATAAGAAATTCTGACCAACATCATTGTCACGCATTCAAGTCTCTTTGCGTAAAGATGTGTTGTAGTCCACAGTGGTCCATTTTTAGTTCGCATTTCTGTTGAATAAGGTAGTGTCTCCAAACTCTCAAGGCATAAACAATGGCTAACAACTCCAAATAGTGCGTTGCATAGTTCTCCCCATGCCTTCTCAACTTTCTCAAGATCTAAGTGATGACTTGACCATATTGCATCAAGACTCTGCCTAAGTCTTCCTTCGATTCGTTAGTGCATACCAAGAAGTTTTCATCCACGTCACAGACATTTACTGTCGTTGTTATTGTCAATAATTCCTTGAGCCTTCGAAATGATTTTGTACATTTCTCGGTCCAAGAAAACATATTGATCTTCTTCAGCAATTCTGTAATTGGATTTGTTATCTTCGAAAAAACCTCGACGAACCGTCAACAGTATCCTGCTAAACCCATGAAGCTACGCACTTTGGGGACATTCGTTGATGTAATCCATTCCATAATAGCCTCGACATTTGTTGGATCCACAACTATACCTTCGTAGAAGATGACATGCCCTAAGTAGTGAATCTTTGATTGATAAAATGAGCATTTAGACAATTTCCCATACATTTTGTTCTCTCGTAGAGACTGTAGTACCAAGTGCAAGTTCTCTTCATGCTCTTCCAACGTCCAAGAGTAAATCAAAATATCATTAATGAATACTTGGACGAACTTGTCCAGGTATTCTTGGAACACCTCGTTCATCAAACTAATAAATACCCTAGGGGAATTTTTCAGTCCAAAAGGTAAAACAATAAACTTGTAATGTCCAAATCTTGTCGTAAAGGAATTTTTAGGGACATCATCCTCCTTGATCCGTAACTGGTGATACCTTGATCTCAATTCGATATTTGAAAACACCATCGCAGCTTTCATATGATCAAATAGATCATCAATCCTTGGAAACAGATATTGGTTCTTGATCATTGCCTTGTTCAATTCACCCTAGTCAATGTAGAGTCTCCACGACCCATCCTTCTTTCGTATGAAGATAACAGGTGCACCCCATGGTGACACACTTAGACATATAATTCTTAGGTCCAACAATTTCTTCAGTTTCATTTTCAACTCCTGTAACTATGGGGTTGACATCCGATAAGGCGTTCTTGCTATCGGTTCAGTCCCCGGTTTTACGTCTATGGTACATTCCAACTCCCTCTACGATGTCATCCTAGGTAACTCCTCAAGTAAGGTGTTCGTAAACGTTCTCACCACCAGAAGATGTTCTATACATTTTTATACTCCCTTCTCGTTTAACAAAAGAATCACATAAATATTAGATCCCTTGTGCATGCTCTTCTGTAGCTACAAGGAAGAGATGAACCTTAGGGAAAATCCCCAGTTCCGACCTACAATCACGCATATCTATCCCGCATCATCAACCAAGCATAACCATTTTGTCTTATAGTTGAGTATAGCCTCATGCAATTCCAACCAGTCCATACCAATCACGACTTCATAAGATCCTAATATCATAATGTACAGGTTGTCCCTAGTGACAAACTCTCTTGGGTTAATGCTGCAGCTCGTAACCTTCCCACCAACCCTTTGTTTAGCTCCAGAAGCCATTTCTACAATGCTAAACTCATCCTATTCAACTACCTTTACCATAAGCATTTTTAGTGCTCCACCATAAATGAAACTCTCGGTAGCACCGATATCTATCAAAATACTAATGGTATCGTCAGTGATGGTACTTGACATCTCGAGAATAGTCGACTGGTTCTCTTCCTGGAAGTTATTCACCGCTACATGAATCTGATGGGCCTTGCCCAAATCTCCCACGGTAGTGGGTCCAACTCATCCATAAGATCTATTCCTCTCCACTGGGAAGTCACACTGGTAATGTGTCTCCCCACATTTCCAACACCCTCTCTTCGGTCCAGTACTCCTGGTACCCGAAGTAGAATTTGACGGCCATCGATCGGGAGCCCTAGTTTGTTCTGCTGAATAGGCCTAAATTTCTACTGCTGCGGTCGACATTGTTGTTGGTGATGTGTTCCTTGGTAAGGAATTTGTTGTTGAGTCATTGGTCACCAAGGTGTAGTGAAAGTGGATCCTCTATGGAAGCCATGATATCCAGGAATATGTCTATTTAGTGTCTGATGATGTTGCGCACTAGATGACACCTGCCCTGCTGGTCTCGCTGGAGTCTTGTTGTGACCCCCATTGATAACCTCCTACTTGACTATGAGGGCCTTTTGGATGACATCATGCAAGTTTTAAGGCATGAGAATCAAAACCTTTGCACGAATTCTGACATTAAGTCCAAACAAGAACCTATTCACTATTCACCTTAAGTTTCTCAGTATTCAGGTGTAGATCATACCGATGCAACTCCATAAAGCAAGCCTCGTACTAGGGCACCATATGGCCACCCTATCACAAGGCATTGAACTCATTGAGATGACACTCAATGAATTCATACAATAGATACCTCTCTCAGAATCATTCCTCGAAGAGTTCCCATGACACGTCTTCGATGACCATGTTCAATTTCCATAGGAGCGTATTCCACTATAGAAGAGCTCTCTCCTTCAGTTAAAAGACCACCATGTGGACCTTCATGTTGGAGGTATAGTCATGAAGTGAAAAGAACATCTCCATATTGTCCAACCATTCCTTGGAAGATACAACATTCGAGGCACCAAAGAACTTGGGAAATTTGACATTCCTGAGTTCGCGGTGAATACTACTAGTACTGACCGAAGAGTGCAGTGGCCCCTTAGGAGGTGTCGACACCTTAGGCTCATATCTATCGAAACAGTTGATTAGAGCATCAGAAATATGCTAAAAATACCTCATTGTCCCAAACACATCACCCACAACTCTATGTTCCTTCCTGACAACCTATTCATCTCCCTAGGGGTTAGACCCCTCAGGCGAGGATGTTGTTGGGGGTGTCGGGCCTCCTATGTTGGATCATGTTGTCATTGATGCTAATGGTTTGATTGATTGGTGTCATTGATTGATGTCGAGTGATTGATTGATGTCAAAGGATTGATTTATTGATGATTGATGTAATATAATATGTATTTTCCTTGATGAGAAGGCATACATGAAGATGGATCAATGAGTTGTCATTGATACATGGTGAAGATGGATCGTTGTGGTTTCATTGGTATATGATTCATTGTTAGAAAAATGTATAGATGACTCATTATTTTCTTACCATGATTGATAAGGTGCACAAATGGATGAACTCCAAATTGGTCCCCTTATGGTGAAATCCCTCACGGGAAGACGCTTTGCGTATTCAATTATCCTAGAAGAATGGTTGGAGAACCCTTGATCTCATTATTTTATTATCATTATTGATAAGGTGCACAAATGGATAAACTCCAAAGTGGTCCCCTTATGGTGAAATCCCTCACGAGAAGACGCTTTATGGATTGAGTTATCCTAAAAGAATGGTTGGAGGACCCATGCTTGTATGTGGAATAATGAGATGAATATCAAGGCAATTGTTGGTGAAACTATCCTAGATCGATAGTGCTTGTCATGCCATTTTTGGTGGTATGTGGAATGTCACATAACTCCTCATGGTTTGAAAGTTATGGCCTTACAAAGATGAAGGACCCCAACATGAAGGCTTGAAGCCCCCAAGGTCAAAGAAGTCAAGGTGATCTAAAAGAAGAAATCTTTATTTAAATGATAAAGTAAAGTGACAAAGTCAAGGTAGATTATTTAAATAATAAAGAGAAGTGAAAAAATCAAGAAATGATAAAGTAAGGTGACAAAATCAAGAAGGAATATTTA
>SNQJ01S0039032.1:29692-46674 GCA_010110895.2 Picea sitchensis | reverse complement strand
CACACATCCCAAGGTCGATGCAGAGCCTAATGCAGGCATGGATCCCAAGGTCAAGTATGGTACGCATTTCATAGATTTGTGTGCCAAAGAGGAGCCTAATTTGGTATTGTCTTGATGTGTTCCATGAGGTATATTGTCCAAACATATGCATGTTTATAATTATTTTTCTCATTTTTCCTAGAGGAATACGATGGTGATGTTATTTTTGCACTAAAAGGTCATTTGTGAAAGTCTTAGTCTATATTTCCATTAATGAGTGCAATACTACATCGTTTGGCATGTAAAGAGGCTAAAATTGAACCAATTCAAAATATGGTCGACTTTATACTCATTTTTCTCAAAGTTTCACAAGGAATTCAATGGTAAACTCCTTTTTTGAGTTTGAGCAGCAGAATTAAAGAGATTCCTTCAAATTGGATTTTGTAAGTCCATATTATAATATAATTTGAGATAAAGAATATTAGTCTTACTATTTAAAAGGGACTTGAAGATGAAGTAAGTTGTGTTATCAATATTGTATATTTGAGTTCTTTTATTTTCTGTTGTATTATCTCATAATTCTTCAAATTAATCATCATTTTATGAGATTTTGGACAAGAAGCACATCATCATTTTTCTGCAAATCACCTCAATACGATAAAGAATTAATTCTAAATCAGGTTAGATGCTAACATGTATGTTTTAAAGGATAAGTGGTATATAATAATTTTCAGATCGGGTGGTATTAGATCTAGTTTTAATGTATATTTGCAAGTTGTTGATGTAAATGTATATGAAGACTTAGGTTGGTGAAGGTTTTGAAGACTCTTGTTAAAAGGAAAAAATGAGTAAAGCCCTCATGAAGTTAAGGCTATAGAAGAACATTAACCGAAAAATTCAGAAGAAGAATTCTTAATTAAGGATGCAACTGCAAACTCTCGAGAAAGATAATCAAAAGCTACAAGATCGAATGATATGTCATGGGGAATTCCATAGAGATTTTTTTCATGAGTTGGAAAGGAAATTCCAAATCAAGGATCAGGTATTGCACCATCAACATCAATCAATGAAGATTGGAAAGTCAAGAATGTAAAGTCTCTAATGCAAGAGAAACTAACTCCTTTAAAAGGCATGATCAAGAAGGATGATTCTTCATATTATTCTTTTTCCCGTCAAGATGGAGAATGGTTGAGGACAGATGAAGCAAGGAGAAATTTAGATGAAGAGGTCCTTCATAAGCAGTTAGTCTTACCTTCTAGTCCATAGAAAGGTAATAGATCTAAGAAATCTCTAGAGAAAGATGTGCATTCCAAAGAGGGAATGAAGACATTTCCCACTGGTAAATGGTCTACATATCCATGTGCTTCTTGTGAAACTAGTAACCATGATATGGTGAAATTTCAAAGAAGACAATCCGTGAAAGAAAATCCATCCAAGAAGAAGGCTAAAGGTAAAGGTCATTTCTCAAAACAAAAGAAAAGGAGGAATCACAAGAATGGATCATGGTTCCAAGATGGGAACAAGACTCTCTTCTCTTATTGTGGTAAGACTGGACATCGGATCGAGAAGTGTTGGACACTTTATCCACACTTATGTCTAAAGCAAAACCAGAAATATGTAAAGGAACTTGCAAGAAGACAAGCAACAACCCCATGTGAAGTTAATAGTCTTGCTAAAATATTTGAGAAAGAATACTTCCTAATGGTTGGTCTTAACATAGTGATATATGAAGACATTGAGGAATGGCTCATGGATAGTGGCTCGTCTCACCACATGACCAGGATGAGATCAGTATTCCTGACTTTCTCAGATATCAAAACAGATTGATATGTAGGATCTGGAAATAACAACATACAAGCAATAAAAGGGTATGGATATGTAAGATTCCAACTCGATTTGGGATAATTTCTTGGAATAGAGAATCTGTTAGGCCCATCCTTGTTCCAAGACTTCCTTCTTGAGGGAGACCTAGCTATGTTTCATTCTGCTGTTGGATGAAAAATATTTGAAAGTAAACCTACTCGCAGTTGCGACATTTGAAGATGAAGTCTATGCAATCTCATTTCAGATTAGATAGGTACTTGTGTATTCAAGGGAAGCTACTCAAGACACCAAAATAGTTCTTGGTGTTCGCAAGGAGAGGTTATATAAGTTAGTGGGAATACCTATAATCTAGTCTAATGGTTTCTTGGATTCAACATCAGATTATGTGTCAGATTCAATGCCAGATTCAACGTTAGAGGCATTGTTAGAGATAGGAAGCCATGAGACTCCTTCCAGTACTAAGGGGAGGATGCGTCCATGAATAAGTCATCCATTGGAAGAGATTTCATTATAAATATGTATATTTGTAAATGTAATATTCATATGTAGATATCTCCTAAGTCTATTAAAAGGCTTGTAAACCACTCATTGTAGATTATAAGAGTGAGAGGAATTCTATTAAATTTCTAGCCACCTTATATGTCGTTAAGTGTGAGAGGAATTTTGTAAGAAAATTTCTATATAGCCACCGTAGATGTTGTTAAGAGTGAGAGGAATATTGTAAAAGGATTTCTATATAGCCACCTTACATATTGTTTGAAGTGAGAGGAATCTTGTAAAGGGTTTCTATATAGTCTCTTTGTTATAAGAGTGAGAGGGATATTATAAAAATTTATAATCCTTTCAACAACAATATAGAAAATTGTATTGTCTTGCTATCAACTAAAGGTCTACACATGGATGATATTTTCTAAGTTAACATTCTTATTATGAAGTACTGATGGCCAAGGAACAAAAGGATGTAGGAAGTTGGAACATGTAGATTGAAAGCATGGATAACATCGACGTAATGTAAATATTCCTAGAGTTGGTAAAGGAGAAATAATATTATTTGTAAGAGGATGCATACTATAAGCATCTTCAAAATATTATGTCATGTTCGTGTACATGTATACCTTGAGTAGAAGCAATTCGATACAAATGGTTACGATACATATATAATTATTGTCAAGGCAGGAGAAAGGCAATGGACATGGAATTCATTTAGAGACTCCTGTAGATACATCAACAGTACATGAATATAGAGTCCAAAAGGGAAAGACATAGATTATCTTTCAACTTGGTTTCAAATTGGTTGAGATAGACTATCTTCATCAAAGAAGGAGATGGGAGTGGATGTTGAATACATGATTCAGATTTGAATATCACAGAGATTCAATGAGCAAACTTGTGTTATGAAGGAATATATGAGCCAAAATTAGATCTATATCTATTAGCGACAATTCTAAAGAGCCAGAGTCAAAGCCATATTGACCATCATATTTATCGCCCACTCCCATCCACTTCCACTTACTGTCCATTATTCTTCCTTCAATTCATCTAAATTATACATTTTAGTTCATAAAAGCTTTGCACACTGACTCCAAATAAATGAAATGTGTCAAACTATTTATTCATTCTATTAAGAATTAGTCAAATCGATAAAACATGTAATGAACTATTTACTCATTTAATGAAGAATTAGATTATAGATTTAGATTCAAATGTCTCTACTCACATATCAACTACCAATCAATATTAGCATAAATTCATCGTACTAAATGTAATAAGATTTGGAAGAGAAAATCTTATTGCATATATGTATTATTATAAAAAATTAAAAGAACATTTTTTATATTCTAAATAATAAATAAAAATAAATGTATTAAGATTTGGAAGAGTAAAAAATTTCTGGCATATATTATAAAAAGTTAAAAGATTTTTTTTTATATTCTAAATAATAGATAAAAATAAGAATAAATGTAAATGCTTTAAAAAATTCATTAGACTTGAATTGAAAAAGACAATTCTCCAAAAATTAACAATATATATTCTCGATAGTTGAAATACTTGAGACACCTTTCTTAACATGTAATGACCTCGATGAGTTTGTTAGTGAAACGAATGTCATCCAAGACCTTCATCTAAGTTGTATATTATGTATAAATTAATGAAGAACGAAATGAAGATCAAGGTGTGTGAAGAAGATATTCCATAATTTTGTGCATCTTTGTTTTTTTTGTACATTTGAATATAATTGTGCATATGAGAGGTTGTATATATTTTTATGATATCAAACTTTATGCATTTGTTATAATTTCATGGTATCAAACTTTATGCATTTGTTATAAGCATACATCATTAATGCACAAGCATTGGAGATAGTGCACAATAAACATAATTTATTTCAGCGAACCTCGAGGATAGTGTACAATAATCACAATGTGAACATTTTTCCCTTCAAGGAAAAAATATACCAATTATGTTATAGAAAATTTAAGTGATTCCTATCTTAGTGAAGCCAATAAGTTTGATGGTACTAACTACGTGAATGGGAAGTGGAAGTTCAAGGTACAATTATTAATGGAAGGTTATAGTGTTTGGACGATTGTGAATGGAACTAGAGTTAAACCCACCACTATTAAATTTTCTATTTAAGTTTGAGATAAAAGAGATCAAGGCAAAGGTTATTTGAGAGTGGGAGTTAATGACACCATTATCCCTCACATAAGTATTGCAAGACATCTACTATGTTGAACTATGTTGAATCTTTAATTAGTCTAAAGTCTTTATCTTAAATTTTCTAAATGAGCGACATCAATGGGCTTTTGTCTTTCATTTGATTTTTTTTATGCTCGATTAATTAATGAGCTGATGGATGAAAATTTTAAAAGAAGATATGCATAACCCCCACACCTTTGAATGCAATATTGTTGGTTTTGAATTAAATTTCATCATGTATTTGGTTTGTCCCTCAAGTCCTCACATTTTTCATTCCTCGCATTATGTGCATCATATCCTTATTATTACATCTTTTGGATTTGATTGATTGAGGTGGCTTTACATCTTTTGGATTTGAATGATTGAGGTGGCTTTAACTTGCTTGATTCTTATAATTTGAAGGTACTTATATTGCCATATCATGAGCTCTGTGATGTAGAATCTCATCATCATTGCAAATCCAAATGAAAATATAAACATATAGTGGGTGATAACATGAGACAAGTTTATTGGTACATTGAGAATGGCCATCGACAAGAAAGTGTGCATGTTAAGATGGGGTGTTTAGTAAAGGAGAAATATATAAGAAAACACATATGTAACATAGTGATGTCAAGTTTCATTTGATGATGCAGTGAGACATTTCAATGATACATGGGTTTGCATGCCCAAGTTCATGGATTCCAAGTTTTGATAAGCGTGCATAGAAGGTTATGTGTGCATTTGATTCAAGGTGGAGCTATGAGATGCAAATGGTGATACAAGGGTGCTCGTTGAAGATGATGGTAAAAAAATGGCAATGGGGTTCCTAGGAATGTGCACACACACGAACATGCTCACATTCTTAGAAATGTGCTTGTATTCATATAAACATACTCACATTCTTAAAAACATGCTTTCATTCTTAAAAATATGCTTGCATTCTTAGAAACGTGCACCTATTCATGAGCCTGCAGCCTCAACATTCCTTGAACCACCACACAAGCCATCAATGCAGTGCCAAATAATCATTCTTAAGAATGTGTGTGTATTCCTAAGAACACGTATGCATTCCTGAGAATGTGTCCACACATGTTCCTATAATTTTAATTCGGCAAAAAGGTCGCAGGCAATCCATTCTTACCCAATAGACCGCATAACATGTTTTCCATTCCTTGAGAAAATTGAGGAGCGATTTCAAGAGATCTCGAGGAAGCATCATAGGACTCTACTCACACAGTGCTTGATAGGTTCCAAAAAAGTTTCTAAACCTTATTGTTTTTATATTTCATAATTTTTTTTTAATTAGAAAAAAACAAATTCCCTTATTTAAATAAAACATACTTGAATAACTCGGAGCCTACACTTGGACAAAACCCAAACTCACCGTCACCACATGAAGACAAGCCAAACCGCAAGCCAAAACTAAGAAATATAAAATTTGAAATTGATGCAGGGTTGAGGTCATTTTATACAAGATTTAAGAAATGCCAGAGAACCCTCATGAATTCCAGTAACCACATCATTAGATACCATGTTACTTTGATTTTGAATGCCTAAGGCCAATTATCACATATTTATGATTACAAAGCTAGAATGTTTGACTATTATAGGACAAGTCTAGATAGAAACCAAGTCAAAGAGCTCAACATTTGAAAACTAAAACATAGCCTTTAATCACAAAGAAACACACTTGCATGGATCGGTGCACCTACCAATAGTATTTAGACAACTAGATGGATAGATGGTTCATGGTTTTTGACAAACCTCCCTGCAATAATAAGGAGGTCCCTTTGTATTTCCTTAGGAAAATAAGGGCTTTAACTTTATGTTAAGTCACCATGTCAACTACTTTGACATTGATGAATTATAGGGGGTGGTTCATGGGTCTGCCTAGGATCAACAAAATTCCAAGCATGACCCATTTCTAGGTCCTCGTCCTCCTAAGAAAAGGCCTAACCCCTATGCCCCAAATATTCCCACATAAAAAAAATTATCCAGACCCAATCGTCCATTTCCACCTTGACCCATAGCCTAGTGCAACATAACATAGTCATAGCATTATCCCACCAAGAGGGACCTTCATGTGATGTTGGGGAGGGGTTGGGCCTTCGGGCCCTACAAAATAATCTAGATAGGAGAGGCCACATGGACACACTAGGCATTCCCATCATATTTCATGTGACCCTCATTGATGCTCAAGTTGTGGGAAGACTTTTTATGAGCCGATGGAGGCCACTGAACGTGATAGTTTCGTGGAAGAGGTTAGTATTTTGATCATATATATATATATATATATATATATATATATATATATTATTGTGTGATTTATTTTATGTATCCAATTATATCATGTGTGCATTTTCTATGGTCAGATAGCAAACCTTCGACACCTTCCGATGCATCAATGACAATTTCCACCACCAATGTAGCAATAACAACATCCTTCTCATTCATTGTATCGTACACTTCTATTTGGATTTGTGTAACACACCTAGGTTGTGCCATCCTTTTCTCTCACTTGCAAAGAATAATTTATGGTTTTGTGTTATCATACCCATGCATTGTCATCATATTATGCCTACTTCTCATCAACATGTTATCCATTGAATGCATGTGTCATTAGTGTCATTAGTTTGATTTTCCACCTATATATTGATTCTCCCCTTGTCCTCCATGTGGCCTAATGCCATGACTTCCTTCAAGCTTGCTAGTCTACCTATTCAAGGTAGCATAAGGCCTCTTACTAGGAGTTGTGATACTAGCTTTTAAAAGTTCCTCCACGAGCCTTTCAATCTTGGACTACATTAAATTGCCATACAAATAGGGGTGCACCATTATGGGACCTTTGGTTTCAAATCAATAACATGTTCCATTAAACTCTTGGGTGGATGTTTTCATGTGTCTAACATCTCCTAGAAGACTATCTTATACTTTTGAAGGTAAAGAGGCCTACAACATAAATTTGTTGAGAAATCATTTCCATCCACATAGTACAAGTGATTCATGAATTAAAATAGTCCTTCCTATAAAAAATAGTCATATGTTTTTAGACCATGTTCAAGACGCTTTTAGTTCATGCATGTGTTGCACAATGAATGCTAACTTGATCTTGCTTAACCAAGCATGCACTTCCACTTTGTTGCAATAGTTATATTGTGGAGTGTAATTGTGGCCTTCATTTAATCTTCATATGCTCGTTTTCCC
Organism: Picea sitchensis; assembly: GCA_010110895.2. Lineage (NCBI taxonomy): Eukaryota > Viridiplantae > Streptophyta > Pinopsida > Pinales > Pinaceae > Picea > Picea sitchensis. The sequence goes on along the minus strand of SNQJ01S0039032.1, from coordinate 38,985 downwards.
CTCTAAAATATTTGGTTATGGAATGAATAATTAGGGCATATTTGATCCAGGTGGATATCGGTGGCCACCCACCTTTTCCAACTAGCTCAAAACAATTTTTTTGACAATTTTGGTAATTTACTATTTTTAGCCGTTTTTAACTTTAGGGGCCATTTTGAGGCCCTAAACGATGTTTTTTGGGAAAAAAGTTTGCAATATTGAAGTTCCTTCTATATTGTGCCTAAAATGAATCTCCACGGCGATACCTTTCCAATGGGCTATCATGTGCCTAAAACAAAGATCGTATGCAAAAGTTACGACCTCGAGAAGTTGATGTACTAACATACCCAAACGGGGCCCAAATGACTTTTGGCGCTTCATCTCCTAGGGTTAGGTTTTTGGATGTCTAGGGTTTTTGGAATTCCTGTTTATTGTAAAAAGGCCTTCAGAGCTTCATTTTAATCATCTTCTTGTGAATGCGAGTAGTCGTGACATCTCTTCTCAGAGATAAGTTGCCACCATTATAGCAAGTCTTTCACTCTATATTTTTACAGTCTCTGTACATTTATTTCATTAATAGAAATCATGTATTACTGTATATCTATGTTCATGGTTTCATCTCTGATACATTTATGTTACATTATTGAATATATGCGATATCTCTGTGCATTTCTTTATTATATCTCCGCTCTCATTTTGTGCTGAAAATAAATCTAGATCAGTGGTATCAGAGCAGGCTGCTCTTGATCATTTTTTTAGTGCATGTCCCCAACGAGGTCCGAGTATAGAAATTTGGGTCTCGATCTTGTCTCTCTGGAATACAATCGCTCTCGCACGCCCAATAAACCCTCCATGGTGGAAGAAAAGAAAAATGACGGAGCAGGCGATCCTATAAATATGTTGCTTGAGCAAGCTCTCATGCGATAGAGGGACGAAATGATGGAGAATTTTTCCGACGTCCTTCAACGCTTGCCGATAGAAATAGACACATCTTCATCAAACAACCACTTTGGAAGCACCTCTCCTTTCAAGGTATAGGTTAATTTTGATATTCCCGTATTTGAAGGTCAGATAGATGCGGATGCCCTAGACAAATGGTTAAATCTGTTAGAAGGTTATTTCTCTGTTCATAATTTTTTTGACATGGAAAAGATCACCTTCGCACTCCTTAAAGCTCTCCCCCATGTCAAATATTGGTGGGAAAATTACTAGGAGCAAAGTTCCACAGAGGATTTTGGAATATATGGGGCCGATCCCACTTGGGATTTTTTTGTGGATGCGGTAAAGGAACAGTATTAACCTGTTGGAAACTATGAGGACCAATACATGAGATGAACCACACTGCGACAAGAGAGGGGCCAAGAAGTTCCAGAGTTCACCAATACCTTCCATACCTTGCGCACCAAGCTGGGTATCAAAGACTCTGAATTACATTTGGTTCTGAAATACCTTGGGGCTCTACACAGATACATCCAAACTGAAATGCATTTTATGGATATCTTATCACTCGGTGCTGCTTATCGATATGTTGTTAAAATCAAGCAGAAATTTAAGCACTAGAACAAACGAGAGTTTGGGTCTGTAAATCCGCAACAACCAAAGTATGACAATGACAGCCCTAAAAAATAGTCTCCCAGAAACTAGTCCAAGCCATAGGAAAAGAAGGGTCACGGGAAGACAAAGAAGGACACTGGAAAATGGTGCAATTTCCACAAAATCCCCTGGCACAAAACCGATGAATGTCGCTCAAAACAACCATTGGTGGATGAGATCAAAGACAAGGAGCCGAAACCTAATTCAAAATATGATTATGAAAATACTAGTAAAGGATGGATCATTGACGCAGACCTCGCTTCTATTTCCGCGACCACAAAAAATCAACTAGAAGAACCAACCGATATTGAAGAGGGGGAGCACATTTTTCATTTATAGATGTGGGTGAAGGGGACCCTGCTGCATTTTATTGTTGATAGTGAAACCCAGAAGAACCTCATCTCAGTAGAGGTCGTCAAACAGTTGGGATTGTCAACAAAACCACACCCGCATCCATACAACATCCGGTGGCTTCGCCAAGGACGAGATCTTCATGTCAGCCAACAGTGTCGATTGTCATACAACATCCAACCCGTACTAACAAGGTCGCATTGTCATACAACATCCAACCATTCAAGGATGTGGTATTATGTGATAAGCTGCCCCCAATCGATGTCTGGGATGTCTCTTGGGCCAACCATATATGTGGAGACGCCATGTTGTTTATTATGAGTCTCACCGCAGTGTCATTTTTTCTCTAGGGTGTCATCTCTACAAAATACTAGAGGTAGTTCACTCACCGCTCCCACCTAAATAGTGACGCAAGGTAGTATCTCATACTACAAAATTCAGTCTTTCACAATCTGTTCAAAAAGGTGAAATCGTAAGGATACCTGAACCACTACAAAATTTCTACTTCAAGCACCTTTTATCTAGCATAAGTAGGTCGACAATATTGCAAGAAAGTGTAAAGATTCCTTTTGCACAAAAGAATCTCATGTATCCAGACTAGTTAAAAAGGTCTAACCCTTCCAACCACATGTTGTGACAACCTTCAACAAGCTAAGCAGCCTAACCTCCAACAAGTCATCAGCAACTCATCAAAATGCATTCAATAGACGCTTCCCACTTCCTGCACTCACAATGGAGACCATTGCTTCACTTCATAAGGAGGCAGGATTGATCCAGGTGGATATCGGTGGCCACCCACCTTTTCCAACTGGCCAAAACAATTTTCTGGCAATTTTGGTAATTTATTATTTTTAGCAGTTTTTAACTTACGGGGCCATTTTGAGTCCCTAAACGATGTTTTTGGGAAAACAGGTTTTCAATATGGAATTTCCTTTCATATTGTACCTAAAATGAATCTCCACGATGATACCTTTCCAATGGGCTATCATGCACCTTAATCGGAGATCGTATGCAAAAGTTACGATCCCGGGAAGTTGATGTACTAACTTACTCAAACGGGACCCACATGACTATTGGCGCTTCATCTCCTAGGGTTAGGTTTTTGGATGTCTAGGGTTTTTGGAATTCCTATTTATTGTAAAAATGCCTTTAGAGCCTCATTGTAATCATCTTCTTGAGAATGTGAGTAGCTGTCACATCTCTTCTCAGAGATAAGCTGCCAACATTCTAGCTTGTCTTTCACTCTGTATTTTTACAGTCTCTGTACATTTATTTCATTAATAGAAATTGTGTTTTACTGTATATCTATGTTCATGGTTGCATCTCTGATACATTTCTATTACATTATTGAATATCTGCGATATCTTTGTGCATTTATTTATTATATCTCCGCTCTCATTTCGTGCCGAAAATAAATCCGAATCAATATTGGTCATTTAAAAACCTATATTGCTAAAATAAAATATTGAGCCTAGAATCTTGAACCTAGTTTACTCATGATTTTGATGGCATATTTAATAAGCCATCAACTAGGATTCTATCATCAATATGGTTTTCCCCACCAATTGGTATGCCAAAAAGGGACGAGGCTGAATACAATTCTTGGACAAATTATCATAATAGATACCCCTCAATCCTAGAACCTAGAAGGATGTGATGAATTTGTCATAATAGATTTATGTTGTAATTTATGTTCATCACATAGAGAAATACACAAAACACAATACTATACAAGCACACACATAGATATAGATGGAAGAATACACAAATTAGTATTTGAATCGACAATATGTACTTTGTTATGTATAACAACATCCCTTGTTTCTCTGTTACATAGCCACATATATACTTGTGTATTTGGTTATAGGTCAGTTACAACTTCCTAACTGCTTCAATTAGTCAATCCAACTGGATAGTCGATCGATTCACACACTTGAATTAGATATTCGACTGAATTACATATCTGACATGGTCAACTGTTGGGTCTAGTCAGTAGGGTTGACTAGCCCCTACAACATCTCCCTCCACCTCAATTCCTTTCTCGTCTCGAGTAAAGGGAATATTTGTTGATTAATTGGGTTGGTATTCATTGATGTCAAAGTGAAATATTCCTAGGGAACAATTCGACTTATCTTTCAAAGACAAAGCATATCGATTTTCAATATCACTTGGTGAGAGACATGGTTAAATAAAAGAAGGTGTTTCTGATGAAGGTGGACACTTTGAATAATGGTGTAGATTCATTAAAAAACTATGTGAGCACTAAGAAGTTCTCTTGGTGTAGAGGATCTATGGGAATTGCTGCCCTAGATTGTTGAATATGTCAGACAGCTGGATTAGGTTGATGGACAGTTGGTATGGATTGTTGGTTCTCATTAATGTCAACCATTTGAAAGTGATATTGTATATTGATGTCAACCCTTAGTGATTGATGTCAAACCTTGGACAAAGTAAAATAGCGAATTCCGGTAGCACAAAGGTTTGGGTAATGGACCCAAGTTTTTTTGATGTATAATGGTATGATTTTTAATATATTTGAAGTTAATACTATTCTATATGGGTATTACATGTCATGCCATTTCCGGTGGTATGTGAAACGTCACATAACTCCTCACTGTTAGAGAGTTATGACCATGTGAAGTTGGAGAACCCAGGTTTAGGTAATGGACCCAAGTTCGTTTGATGGATAATGGTATGAGTTTTGAAATATTTAAAGTTAAGACTATTATATATGGATATTACATGTCATTCCATTTCTGGTGGTATGTGGAATGCCACATAACTCCTCACGGTTAGACAGTTATGGCCATGTCAAGTTGGAGAACCCTCATGAGTCATCTAGAAGGCCCAAAAGGTCAAAGTGTTTTAAGAGATTTTATAAGGTAAATAATAAAGTGAAGTGATGAGTGTATTATAACTCAAAGTAAACACAAAATAAATTATTTAAATAATAAAGTTAATGGAGAAATTACTAAGTTACAAGTGGTTAGAAGTGGGTTAACCCTAAAATAAGGAAAGTGGGTTAAGATGGTTAAAAGGTAACCCCTTGAGGAAGCTACATGAAAGTATAAATAAGAGGAAATACTCTCTCATTTTAATCACTCTTGATCATATTGAATATCAACAGGTGACTGAGGTAATAAAAGGATATCTAAGCTGAATTTCAGAGGGAAGGTGAAGTAAAGAAGGCCGAAATTCAAGGGAGGATAAATTATTTTGATGATGTTTTATAAGGTATGTTATTTATAAGTCATCTCACCATTTTTGCAATAATTGTTTTTTATAGAATGATATAGACCATGAAATTGGGAGGCTTTTGAGGAAAAATATCCAAGTAGCTATGGTACAAATTTCAGCTTGTGGGTTATTGTATTTTTGGAGTTACACTCTGTGGAAAATAAGGTTTGTGGCTAGTCTTGAAACTAGTCTAAAACAAGTGTTTCAGGTAAAAACATCATAAATTATTCATAATAGATCCAAATTCAATAAGACCAAATGTGTTGGTTAGAGTACAGGTTGCATTATTTTGTGTACAATTTTCAGATCCATAAAAAAAAATATTTCGTTCGAGGCATGCTCTACAAGTTTTCTCTCTAGAATAGACCAGAATTCAACAAAGTATGCCATTTTTACTATAATTCATTTTCTAAGAGGTTCCAAGTAGTGAAACCTGGAGGAATTGCATTAAACACACTGAATAACATTGTGTAATATTTTCGTATCTTTATTCATTACATGTACATAGTTATGATTATTTCAAGTTAGGGTTGTTGATTAATCCAAAACTAAAGTAAAGTTTGATGAAAATTCTAGTCTCTTGTTGTTAAAGTTAAGGGAGGTTTGAAGGTATGTGATCATATACACCGGGTCTGTTACAGAGTTACAAATCATATTTGGATGATGAAATTGATGAGGGATTTTGGTTGAGGTACATGTTGGGTACATGGTTGAGACAAGTAGTTGATGAGTTGGAACATACATGAGGTGTATAGTTGATGATGTTGGTACATCTTGATGAGTGATAGTTGATGAGTAGTTAATACATTATTGGTACATATTTGGTACATGGTTGGAGGGAATTTTTAGTAGTATTATGGTTTATGGATGATGTAGCATACTTGTATTGGTATATTATTAGAAACACATATTGATCTTGGTGATGATTATGAGTTGTTTTGTTATGCTTGGTTGATGAACATCTTTGAGAGTTATCTTGGTGATTGATCTTGGTGAGTAGATCTGATTTGGTTGATAAGATTGATGAGATAGGTTGTTTTGCCAGGTTGTTGTGACATGTTATTTGTACAAGTTTTGTGCATGGTTGATGCACTTTTTCATGGTACTGTTTGAGGTACAATTTGGTGCATGGTTGATGAATTGTTTATGGTACATGCTGACTATAGGTTGTTTGGTACAGGTTGGTGCATGGATCATGCATTTGTTTATGGTACAGGTTGATTACAGGTTGAGGTATAGGTTGGTGCATCTTTTATGCATTTGTTTATGGTACAGGTTGATTACAGGTTGAGGTACAGGTTGATGCATGGTTCAGGTTATTGGTACAGGTTGTTTGGTGCAGGTTTATTGGTACAGGTTTACAACAATATATCTCACAGTATTAGCATGAAAATGCTTCCATCGTTCTACTTATACATCAGGGAGGTTGTACTGGGTAAGGACAAGTGGTTGTAACCACCTTCCAGTTGTAGCCGAAGAACATAGAGGGTTGTATCCTCCTTCTGGTTGTAGCCAACGAATTGAGGATTTGGAGCTTCCTTCAGGTTGTAGCCTGAGAAACTAGAGGGTTGGAGCCTCCTTCCAGTTGCAGCTGGAAAACAAAGGAATTTGGTGCTTCCCATTAATGTAATTCTTAAAGACATATAATAAAAAACATTATGTGGTTTTCTCCCTCTTTTGGTTTCCATATAAAACATCGGTGTATTGTGTATGTGTGTGATTGATCATTTGTTCATTGTTTATTTACTTTGCAACTATTGGATGGTAATTCTACATTGATATAACACTTTCATTTTATGGTGAAAAATGATTAAATTGCTCTATTACTGATTCAACCCCCCTCTCAATAATCCAACAATTGGTATCATAGCCAGTTCATTTAGGAAAAATTTTAACCACTAGAAGGATATCATGGATTATTATGATAATGGAGTAACAATGTTTAATGGTGAGAATGGTTTTAAGTATGAGATGTGGAGCAGAAGGCTGAAAGTATTTTTACAGGCTCAAGGATATTATATTTGGCTATTAGTTGTTACAGGATATGATAGTTAAAAAATGAGAAATAATGCAACCAAGAAGGAATTGAAGAAGAATAACAAAATAACAATGAATTTAATCTATGAAGGATTACCTAATCCGATAAGAGAAAAGGTTGGTAAATGTTCATCAACCAAAGAACTTTGGGATAAGTTACATGACATATTTTCTTCACCCATCACAGATTAAAAAAATGCCAAAGAAGATGCAGATATAGATCAAGAAGAATTATGTTCACCATGTCAAACAAATTTAGTAGATGAAGAGTACATAATCACCAGAGGTATGTTGTTTTTATTTAATTGTGAAAAACGTGGACATCTTGAAATAGAATGCCATGAAGGAAATGAGACAGAAAAAGTAACTGAAAAGGAAGACAATTATGAAGCAGAATTGATTAGTGCTTTAGATGAACTAAGAGAAGAAAACAAGTCACTCAAGAAAGAATTGATGAAACAAAAGGAAAGTGTTCACATTTTTTAAGAATCCCAACATGTCATCGAGAACTTAAGAAATCAGCTAGAAGAAGCCATAAAGATCGAAGAAAATATTGAATATCAAAAACAGTATTTGGAAGCCAACATAAAAGAACAAACAGAAGAAGAAAAAATGAGAGAGAAGATATTGATAGATCATCTTAAGGAAACAACTAACGATCTAAACCAACTTGAGGAATAGTTTGGTCAAGAAGAGAAAGGACTTGAAGAAAAAATAATCACATTAAAAATTCATCTTGAAGAAGTGAAAAGAACAAAAGAAGTCATGAAGTCTCAAATAATGAAGAAAGAAGAAGAGGTTGACAAGCTTGAATAAGAAGTTGTCACATTGAGAAGTAAAATCGTCAAGCTCGATAAGAACGTTGAAGAGACAGAAACATCCACATCAATTATAGAATGAAGAGAAGCACCCAAGGTTTCTAGAAAAGAAGAATGAAGAAAATAGAAAGAGTTATGCAGAAGTACTCAAAGGAAGGAATCATGGTCAGTCAAAATCTAGGAAAACTATTGAAGATACATCTTCAAGAAGACCATTCATGTTCAATCCATAAGGAAGCTTCAATCATGATCATGATTAGTCAAGGCATAAATTCATAAGGACTACACCACAAAGAAGATCGTTCACTCCTAGGTATGCAAATTTATTTTATGGTCATTGTTTTTATTCTACTAATTTTGGACATAAGGTTGTAGATTACAGGGATTATAAAAGAAATGTTCCTGAAAGAAGTGCATATGTGGCCCCATGTAACATTGAATGTTACAAATGTCATAACTATGGACACATAGCTAGTGATTGTACAATCATGATCGATACTTCCATGAAAGAGAACACTGATATTATATATAAGAAAGTATGGATAAGAAAACACAAAGAATAGGTGAACAAAAACCATGTCTCAGAGATCAGAAGATTGAAAATAAAACGAGAATCTAACATAGTTATCAACTTAATGAGAATTGTGACCTCAAAACGATAACTCTAGCCATAAAACCCATATTTTTGCATTAAAAACATGAAAATCAACCCCCAAATCAAAAAGTGGTGCTACTAGTAGCACCATTTTTTGTAACCAAGTCAAAATTACAACTTTTTTCAAGCATGGGATTAAAGGATTAAATGACTTCTCAACAAACTTTAAAATCAACCCCCATATAAAAAAGTGGTGCTACCGGTAGCACCATTTTTTGTAACCCGGTTAAAATTACAACTTTTTTCAAGCATGGGCTTAAAGGATAAAATGGTTGCTCAAAAAAACTCTAAAAGCAACCCTGAAATCAAATCGTGGTGCTATCGATAGTACACATTTTTCTGACCGGTTCAAAAATACAATTTTTTTCAAGCATGGCCTTAAAACATAAAATTGTTGCTTAGAAAAACCTTAAAATCAACACCTAAATAAACACATGATGTTACCTGCTATCGCACGGTTTGTAGGATAGGTCCAAGGGATTGAGTCAGGGCTTGAAACCGGCGTAACAGGAGCTTCCCCACCCACTGTCACCTCGATGGGGGGCTCTTTCTATTTAGGAGGGCAAGTCCAAGGGAGACGTCCCTAAGGCAATCTGGGATTAAAGAAGGGCCTAAGGATAAAT
>SNQJ01S0039031.1:33402-52915 GCA_010110895.2 Picea sitchensis | reverse complement strand
TGAGTTATCTCTTGAACATTGTATTAGCTATTTATGATAAGGAAGTTTTTGCTGGGTTTTCTTCCCCTAGAGGGTTTCCCAGGATAAATGTTGTGTCTCTTGTGAATGTGTATTTCTCAGTGATATTGTTCTTATTATGTTCTTATCTATTGAAATGCAAAGAACTATAATAATGGCATAAACATTAACAAGGGCCTGCTTAATTAGGGTTACAAGAAAAACATAGATCTTTGCAGCTCCAAAACTTTGTCTATTCCTTTGCACTTTCTCTGTTACCTCATACTCGACCTTAGATTTGCCAATAAACCAAAATATTCATGTAATATAGATATTCAATGAATGTGTGTCTGTACTTATGAGGTAATCCTTGAGGTGTATTTATACTTTTTCTAGGTAACATCTTTTCTTAATTTTACGTCTTCTTGAATTTCTTGTTACAACAACTTTGGGGCTTCCAAATTCATGAGGGCATATATCCCTAACCATGAGGAACCACGTGGAATACCACCTACCATTGGAAACAAACTGACAAGGACTATACATCTATGAGTGTGTTACCTATATTTTTATTTTCCTTCATGTCATTATTCCTCAAACAACTTAGGGTCTCATGACCACACCTCTGGGGATTCATGTAGACTTCATCAAATACACCCATCAATGACAACTAGCTCACCATCAATATTTACCACAACTCTAGGGTATATCGGATTCTCCAAGGTTTGACATCAATAAAAATGAATTGTCCAACAATATCCCCCTTTGTTATTGATGGAAACACCAAAATTTATGGAAACACTCATACTCCAATACTCATGATCCCCCTGTGACCATTGCTCCTCATCAATGTTTCTCTCTCTTCCCCTTTGATATCAATGGAAAAAGGTATCTCTCCTTGGGGATTCTCCCCCTATCTTCATGCATTTTTTATTTCTCTTCACATGTCTGTGTCCTCATGTTTCTTTCCAAGTTTCTCTTCTCTTTTTTATATCAATAATAAAGAGTGACTCCCCTTGAAAGTATGCATTTTTTTAACAATCCTTCTCGGACTTCATGCGCTTGACTCTTTATTTTCTGATCACTCTCTTTCTCTCCCCTTGACATCATGGGAAAAAATGATAAATCCCCCTATCGGTATGTCTGCATGATTATTTTCTTTCCTGATCTCTTTCTCTGATGATTTCTCTTTCCTTGACTTGTCTACAAGATGTCATGTTGATCAAAGTAGGGATTCTTGTGTATGTTTTCTTTCCTCTCTTCCAGTGTTTCTTATTGTCCATTGGTTCGTCCTCTTGTAACTCTCTCAAATTTATATAAAGCATTCAAAATTTCTTGTCTTTAAATATTCATGTCCTGTTAGTGTTTAGAAATCAATGATCATATTATTCAACAATGTCCCTCTGATGATATAACTTATGTTGAAGGTTTCTCTTTCCTTTTGTTTTTTCCTTTCAATTCTTGTCTTCTTGTGAACAACTGATTCCATTGATTCCAATTTTAAATATGCTCTTCCATATATCTGTCTAGACCTGTCAATGATCTCATAAATCCATCTTTGTCTACATGTCATAACTGTCCATAACTCTACTACTCAATTGTCCACAATGTTGACCCATGTGTCACTGTATTATCATGAAGGATTCTTTGTTGTAACTAATAATCACATATTCGTGTTTCTTAGACTGAATCAAATATGTCACTGATGTGAAATACATCCTTGAACCTGTAATCAATATATCACGACCTGGAAAGTGTTTCAATGATATTCCTCTAATATCTGCATGGGAACACTTCTTCTCAATCGATCAATCTTTCATTCTATACTTTATCTATCTAACTGCTCTGAATTTGTCTCTGCAAACACTTCAAACTGCTTGAAGGATGGTTCTTTGATATGTATTAGCTACTGCATAGACTCCCCTTTTAAATATTCATATTTACTGGGAGTCTCCAAGCTGGATGGCTCAGAAAAATACCCTCTCTAATGCAGAGTAATATTTCTCTTCATATGTGGATTCATCATTTTCCTAAATTCTGACATCCTTTTTATCTTCTTTCTAAATCCTGACTTTTTCTTTTTCATCGTCTTCCTGGATTCTTACATATTCCTCTTGGTCTATAAATTCATCCTGATCTTATGCTACTGCAAGTCCTATAAGTACAATCTCTGAAGTGATTCATTTATCTTCTCTTCATTCACCTGTTCTTCTAGTTCCTTCTTTCATTTACAAACCTTCATGTATCTGACATCAATGTATTCCTTCATGAAAGGCTCTATCATGTTTCTACAATTTAGAGCTATGTGTCCATAGTTCTGGAATTTGTAACATTCAATATTGTGTGGGGCCACATAAGAATCTCTTTCTTGAACATTTATTTCATACGCTTTGCAACTCATAGATTTATGCCCAAATTTAGTACATTTAAAACAATGACCCCAAAAAAAATTTGATACCTTGGTGTGAATGAAATTCTGTGTGGTGTATTCCTTTTGAATTCATGCCTTGGTTGGTCATGATCTTCTCTTTTGTTGATTCCTTCATCATGATTGAAGCTTCTTTGCTTCCTGAATGTAGAAGGTCTTTTGTATTCATTCCTTTCTGGCTCTCATTGAGTGTGATTCCTTCCTTTGAGAATTGTTTCATAATTCTTTTGTTTTTTTTCTTTTGTCATGGAGCTTGAACCTTCTTCAAAATGAACATTCTTGTATCCTAGTCCGAATTTGTCACTGTATGGCCTTTGAATGTTGAGAATGTTTTCTAACACTTGAGAAATTTTCAAGTTTTTGTTGAGCTTATTGATTTCAAATCTCAATGTCATGATTTCCTTTCCAATCTTCTTAGTCTCTTTTTCTTTCTTTATCATATGGATTTGTGTTACTTCTTCCTTTCTCTTTCCTTCTTCAAGTTGGGTTTTGAAGGAGAGGATTTCTTCTTTGAATGATTTGTTTTTCTTCATTTCTTTCTTTAGCTCAATTAAAGCACTAATTAATTATTGCTCAAGATCCACTTCACCTTGTTATTTTATTTCATGAGTTATTTTCTTATTTTTCATAGCCATAAAGAGTACCCTCTCTATGTCACTATCGATTTCATCATATTCATCAGATGAAGAACTGTCTTCTCTTGAGTAGAGATTTTTCTTGAAGACTTTCATTTTATCTCATTTCTTGTTTCCATTTTGATTTTTCTTTTATTTCTTGGGATCTTCTTAATCATCACATTCTAAATTCTTAACATAAGGACACTTATTTTCAAAAAGACCAATTTTACCACAATTAAAACATTTGAAGAGAAGCATACCTTTGTACTTTTTGGTCCATCTCTTCAAATTCCTTATGAAGTTATATGTTTCTTCATCCTCATTTGAATCATCGCTATAACTGCAGTTTGGATTTGACTCAAAAAATTTCTTCTTCTTTGTCCTTTTGGATTCTTTGAAAGCTACTTCTTTCTTGGATGGATTTTTCTATCATGCTCTCATTTCATAAGCTATAAATATTCTATGTAGCTCATCTATTCTTATCGTACCCATATATTATCTTTCTTCTAGTGATTAAATCTTAGAATCAAATCTCATTGGAAGAGATCTTAGTACCTTTTGAACAATCATAGATTCATCAACTTCTTCTCCCAATCCTTTAATTGAATTCATTGTTTCATCAACTCATAAAAAGTAAGTTGTAATGTCTTCACCTTCCTTCATTTTCAATTGTTCATACTGACCTATGTAAGTCTGAGGCTTGGCCTCCTTGAATTTGGCATCTCCTTTGTAAACATTATGAATTTTGTCCCAAATCTCCTTTGTAGAATTACAATGCATAACCTTGACATATATTGAATTAACCAGACCATTCAGGATACCATTTTTATCCTCAAATTTTTTTGACTGAGTTTCTTTCCATCGTTATATGTTGGGGGAGTGGTAGGCTCTTTGTATCCATCTACTATTGTTTTCCAAACATTAAATCCTTGTGCGTGTACATATGTTTTCATTCGTCTTCTCCAGAAGGAATAATTTTGTCTATTAAACTGTGGTATTCCATTCTTATACATATTTGTTCTCTCCATGATCTTCCTTCTAGTGGTTAGACTATTTTATTAAAGAACCTTCTCTGATACCAATTGTTGGAATACTGAGAGGGGTGGGGGTGAATCAGTATGAGAATTTTTACCACTTTTAACCACAATATATAAACTTCAATCTTATTAGTAGTATATTATCAATGTATCATATATGATTGCATTAAATATATCATGATCATATAAACATAAGCAACATCACATCAAGTACACAATACACCGTAATTTACGTGGAAACCCAAATGGGAGAAAACCATGAAATTATTTCTTATATATCAAAGAATACATTCATTGGAAGCACCAACTTCCCAATTATCCAACTACAATTGGAAGGAGGCCACGGCCCTCTATTTACAGGCTCCAACTTGAAGGAACCTACAACTCCCTAAATTCTTTGGCTCCAACCAGAAGGAGGATACACCCCTCTGATTCTCAGGCTCCAACTCCCTGTGTTCTTTGGCACTAATCTAAAGGAGGCTACCACCTCCTTTCCTTGCCCTATCCTACCGCCTTGAAATATAGGTGTAGACCAAATTGTCACTACCACAATCACTTCCATTGCCACTGTCACATTAACCTGTAAGTTATCAACATGTCACTATATCCAACCTGTCATTGTCACCAACATGTCATTGTCATCAACCTGTCACTGTCACTGATACTCAACATCAACAAAAACAGATCCTCTCACATGGACACCATCACCAAACAATGTACATAAAGCATGCACATCAACATGTATCAACCATGCATCAATCATGCACCAACACCCATACCAAACCATGCACCAACACCCATACCAAACCATGCACCAACCATGTACCAAATCGTGCATTAACAATGCACCAACACTTGTACCAAACCATGCATCAAACAATGCACGAACACATGTACCAAGACATTCATCAACCATGCACCAAAACCTGTACCATACCATGTATCAATCATGTACCATATCATGCATCAAACCTCTACAATACCATGTATCGATCATTTACCATATGATATCAACAATGAAGTGCCTCAACAAAGTACTCAAGCATGTATTAAGATCAACAACATATGCCTCTAACCATGCACCAAATCATCAACCATATACCTCAAACATCATGTCAATCATCCATAAACCATGTACCATAATATGTTCCAAGCAAGTACTATCAATGGTGTACCTCAACCAAGTTCCAACATCACCAAGACATGTATATCATACATGTGCTACCATATACCAAGTGTGAACTTCAACCATGTACCAACATCTCAAATATATGTCTCTAATAATGAACCATAACCATGACATATACCAAACTAGATATCAAGATAGCCAAGAGTGTACTTCTAACAATGTATCATGTCATCACTAAGGTGTATGATATCATGTATCATCACCACTAAGCATGTGTCATAACAACATAATCATAACCCTTAAAACTTACCTTTGATCCTGCAGCTGACCTGATACTCTGTAATACTGACCTATAATGTTTACTCAGTCCTGAATAACTTGGCACTAGCATATTCCCCAATTTTATCTTAGCCTCATAATAATAAGAACGCTTATCTCGCAAGGCCTCGCGTGACAAGTACTAGCTGACCCGCGGGGGGGGGCTTGCATGAGACCCTCAGGATGACACACGAGGGCCTACTTAATTAGGGTTACAGAAAAACCCTAACTCTCTACAGCTTCAAAAATTTTTCTCTTCCTTTGCACTTTCTTCATTGCCTTAGACTTGACCTTAGATTCACCAATAGACCAAAATATTCTCATAAGATAGATATTTAATGAATGGGTGCCTAAGAGGGACTGCTTGAGGTGTATTTATACTTTTTCTAGATAACCTCTTTCCTTAATTTTAGGGCTTCTTGACTTTCTTGTTACACACACTTTACCCTTTCATTAATTGACTTGTAGCCAATTAGAAGATTCTTAACCATTATTTGGGGCTTCCAACTTCATGAGGGAATATCTCCCTAACTGTGAGGAGACACATGGCATACCACCTATTGTTGGAGACGACATGACGAGTACTATCCATCTATGAGTGTGTTACCTATATTTTCATTCTCCTTCACTTCCTTATTCCTTAAACAACTTCAGGTATTATGACCACACCTTCGAGGTTTCGTGTAGACTTCATCAAATTCACCCATCACATATGATAACATCAACCACTCTTGTTGACATCAATGAAAACTAACTCACCATCAATCTTAACCACAACTTTGGGGTATCTTGAACGCTCCAAGGGTTGACATCAATGACAACCAACTGTCTAACAGTACTTGTATTGTCTACATACTTCTATAACAAAGTGTCTTTTTGATACATAGAAAGGGAGCCAAAATGGTTTCTCTTGGAAACCAAATAACCTTATGATACTAAAATCCTGTATAGTTAAAAAAAATTATTTCCCTAAGAGAAAGGTTTCAACCTCAAGTGATAGTCTTGGTGTGTTAGGGCTGAAGATTAATTTTTTAAATTAAAAGAAAAAATTGATGTGGATCGGGTAGAATAATATTGATCCTTATGCCTCCATAGGGCTTGATGTCATGCGAAGACTAACTCCATCTTAAAGTTGACACTTCTTACCCTCAAAAAGTCTTCGAAAAGATGGTAGTAAGCTATGGAAAAAATCAAATAAGATGTCATGTAGAATTTTTGGGTCCTTTTCAGACCACCCAATTGAAATGAAATTTCATTGGAAATAAGACGACCCCAATCAATAAGAGTGTTTTCATGCACAATGAAATGGATAATATAGATGACATTTTTCGACATAGAGGCCATGGATTCCAAACCAATGATATGAGAAAATTACCAGACAAGTTCCTAAATTCCTTGTAGGGATACTTTAAGGAACTTACCTCAATATTAGTGGCATTGGTATTAGCTCTTGCTTCAATCAAATATTATTTGAGGAGCTCTCCTCCTCCTTTATGCTCCTTGAGGATTTCAATGGATTTGTCACCCTTGAACTGCATGGTGGGATTTGGGAGTCATAGCATTCTTGTGAACACTAAAGGAGCCAAAGATATAGGTTGTTTCCCATGAACTTGAATTATTCTCCTTTCTGAATCAAATTCATCTGCACACCAAAGAACTAGCTCTTTGAAATCTATCACCTCTGAAACACAACCATCCAGAGTTGTTCATGAGGTCTAGACCTGGTTTGTTTCCTTCTTGGCGGGAAGGAGGGCCTTGTCGTACTTATATTCCTACGACCACTGGAACTCGTGGTCTTCACGTCTGAGAGTATTTAGCGTATGTCCACAATACATCTATTTTCTCCTACTTGAAATTATTTACATTGATTTCTATTCTTGACAATAGGTGGTGCTATTATCGATATAACATTTTACAACATGGCATGTTAGTCCTTTATTTAATTTACCATGCATTTCCTTGATTATTAACCACCATATCTCTTATTTAAAATTTGTTGGCTTGCAAATTGAGATTTAGAATTTATTACAATGCTTTTAGAATTATTACAGTGAGAATTAGTCTAAACATTCTACATTTTGGCTCTTTTCCGACGATTTTTTTTAGTTTGATTTTGCCCAAATTTTGGTGATGAATGGTTGGATCTACAGATTTGAGTGGCTAAGTTTGTATAATCAAAGTGCCCCCAGGGTTTTTCATCATGTTGAATCCATTTATGCATTCATAAATGCAATTTAAACAACAAAGAATAACAAATTTGTCCATATTTACATCGCCAGATTCCGTCCAAAAAACCCAAAAGGTAGAACGTTTAGCCAACGCTAATCTTCACCACTTTAATAACATCATTCTGTTCACACAAGTAGAAGATGACGTGGCAAGGTGAAATAAATGTGATCGGGAAATGGTGATGTAATGTCGTGGAAGATGGAAAACGATGAAGTATGGAAGTGTGAAAAGAGGAATGGGGAGTGCAATATGGTGAATGTGGGACACAATACAAGGGGAATGAAAAAGGTGAAAGGGAATAACTCTCGTATCTACAATGAGAAAATAGAATAAGTAAAGGACAAGTTCATTATGTAGATCGAGAAAGTCAGAGGGTCATTCTGTAGAACGTAAGACTATGGGTTGCGGGACACAAGCATGAGGAGAAAGGTAATTGGAAGAGGCAGGTGTCCCACATCCTCATGTAAAGAAAATGGCTATGTATAAAAAGGTAAAGGGTGCATTTTGGAGGACACGAAGATAGATGGGTCATTCTAAGTGTTGTATGATTGCAGGACATGGGACAAGGGAAATTGTGGGACAAAAACATGTTGGTCTCTGGCAACAAGACTCTCACATTTCTTGAAAAATCACTAAGTGCTAGGATTACAAAAGAAGAAAAATGACTGAAAAATGACTAAGTATAGATACACATGTTTTCGAGTCTGCAGACCTTGGAATTTGATAATAGCATAATCTGCAACCTGCATTCGAAAGGGTAAAACGACTAAGTAAAGAAAGTTCAAGAAGCAAAGAAAAACAAAGGAAAAAGAATAAAGATGGGTGTATATGTACTAACATTGATCAATGAATGTGGATCAACATTGTAATAATACAATTATGGCATGTTTCTTTTAGTATTAACCCAAATTCATTCCTGAAAAAAAAAAATTCATATAGCTAAAATATAACTGTAATCCATTCTCTATAAAATATATAATAAATATCGTTTAAATTTACATATGTTAAATAGATTATCATTATTTATATATATTTTTTGTTTGTTAATTTGTGCGGAACCTGTTGGCTACGCGATTAACCTGTGGCTTGAGAAACCGCGACTCAGGGGCATCTAATCCGTCAAAATCACCCGGGGATCGCACCCGGCCTGAGCCACACCAACCCTTAACATGGTTGGATTTTTTGTCCCCGCAGGTTTCGAACCGGTGACTTTAACATCACGGAGTGGCTTAACATCACACTCCATCACCGACTGTCCTACACCTCGAGGACATTATCATTATTTATATTAGTTGAATCATATTTAATTAATTCTTTAGAGATAATTAATATAAATTTGAATTTAAAACATGGTTAATGATAGCTAAAATAAGACTATAATTCATTCTCCATAAAGTATAATAAATATCAATTAAATTTACATACGTTAAATAGATTATCATTATTCATATTAGTTGAATCATATTTAATTAATTCTTTAGAGATAATTAATATAAATTTGAATTCCAAATGTTAAATAGGTTGTACATGGAGATTAAATAAAATTTTCAAACAAAATAAGTAATGAACCAAAATAGTATGATAATTATTTAAAAGATTCATGTATAAGTAATGAACCAATATATAGTATAATTAAGTTATATATATATATATATATATATATATATATATGTATGTGAGAGAGAGAGAATGTGTTTCTTGTGCAACTGTTTACTTAATAAATTTTCCAGCTTTGTCACGCAGTTATGTGGTTCCAAGCCGAGGAATTGACGTCTTCTCGCCTATGTTGATGTCAATATCAGATTTTCACATCACTCAACCAGGAATTGTCCCATTCTGATCAATTTTGATCTCAGAACCCGAAGGTCCCATGGAAACCGAGGAACAATAAGGAATTTCCCAATCCTGTGTCCGAGCGTCTCTGGACTCTTGGCCAAATTTTTTCTGGATAATATCGAGGGAAAGACCAGCTGTAGAGAATTTTTTTTATTTTGATATCAGGACTAGAAGGTGCACTAAGGAATTCCTCATTCTGGATCCGAGCGTCTTTGGAGTCTTAGCTAAATTTTAGTAGACGGAAAACATGCGGAAGGTTTGTCTAACATAGTTTTTTTGTCAGAATCCTGAGACATGAAACCACTATTTTTTGTTGTTTAAAATCTATTTTTGAATGTAGAAATGAATTCAACATATTGAAAAATCTTTGAGACACTCTAATTACACAGAAATAATCACTCAAATCTAAAGATCTAACAATTTTTTTAATCAAATTTTAAAACAAATTTCCAAAAAAAATATCACTTTATAAAGACAAAAAATTTAAACTACTAAAATGTTTTCATTTGCTGAAGCTAAACCCACATCATAAATCATGGTTAACCAATTACTTTCTAGTTTTTTCACTTAGTCATGTGGTTCCAACCTCGAGCAATTGACGTCTTGCGATCAATTATGCAAAATTTCACATCAATAGACATGGAATTGTCTACTTCTGATCGATTTTGATGTCAGGACTAGAAGTTCCCATGGAACATAAGGGAAGTTTTTGAAAAATTAGGGAAGAGAAATTTTTGTATAAACATGTTTTTCCTTTTATATAGTTTGAGTGGGCTTAATAGTTAAGAACTTGAGTTTTTGTGGGATAAGATATGTATACTTCTTTATATTTTACCAGTAAAATCACTCGACCGAAAAGGTCTCATACACCAATTTAATGTTTGGCTTGACCTTGACCTTAAAAATATATTATTTATTATTATAAACTAAAATTTACTCATGTTATTATAACACAAGACAAACAATTCAAGGAAAAAGGCATCCACACTCATGTTATTATAACACAACACAAACAATTCAAGGCAAAAGGCAAAAAAACATAGCATATTTATTGAAGTTTAATTGACAATACATTATGTACTATGAATCTGCAGATGGCGTAATTACCATTTATTTCGGCATCTTTAAGCTACAGAGATCTGTCGTCACAGGCAGAAACCCGCGGTCGGGGATTCATACACGCAAAAAATACGAGTGGTACTTAAGCACACATTTGTTGGCCACCCTTGTAGCCCCTATTGGTACCCCTTCGAGTGGTAGCACATCAAACAACACATGTATACAGATCGACCTAGATCTCCTAAATCCCTCCATAGATAAACTGAGTGGCCACATGACTGCTATAGTGCCATCGAGAATAGAACTTGGGAAGATACTCTCTAGTACCTAGGTAGTCAGGTAGTACAGCTAAGGGCATGGTCTAGCCTTCTTAGTTGGTTCCCTGAGATATTGGGTTGAGTACTATTGTTGGAACTCACACGTATATCAGAGAGCTATAACACATGAAAAACCCTTGTCTATAGAACCCTTGAATACCCTAACCCTTGGGATGGAAAAAACAATAGAACATACAAGATCTATTGTCATGCAACTGTGTCTCCTACATTCGAGTTGCGAAATTACTACACATTTCTTCTTGTTGAGCATTTGGGAATTTCATCAGTGCAATATTGTTTAGATCGGAGTATAACTCCGTAGGAGTAAAAACAAAGTCTGGATCTTGTTGGCACCATTATTTGAGATCTATCCCGTTGGATTTCTCTCTTCTCCGTTATCACATTCATACCTATCATTTTTCAGCTAAAAAAAAATTATTGTGGACCCGAACCTCTTCCAACACCCTTATTTGGGTTTTACCCCATTGGATTCAACTCATCGCCATGATCGTTGTGATACACTTCACCCATAACCCATTTTATGTGTGGTCCCACCTGCCCCTTTTTCGTTTTCCTTCTTCATCATGGCCTACACCCGTAGCCAAGACTTGGAAGCTCGCTTCAATGCCTTGCACTCTAATTTCACAAAAACCCAACAAGAAGTGAGACAACTTAGTGCCAATATTGCCACCATCAATAAAAACATACATTCCTCCATCAACACCAAAATAGAGGACCTAAAACAAGACCTCAAACAAGACCTTGCTACCTAGCTTGAATCATTCACTACGATGATCTACGCCANTATTTCTTCATCTGACCCACCTTTACAAACCGAAGGTGAAACTTCCTCTCATTCCCAAAATTTTCAGCTCCATCACTTTCAGTTTGATCTACGAATTCCGCATGTGGATGTGACCAAATTTGATGGTTCGGATCCCACTAGCTGGGTAACTCAAATGGAACATTATTTCTCTTTGTATGGAATTACGAATGAGTTGGCCAAAATATGGTATGGTTTTCACCATCTAGATCAAGAACGTTGGCAATGGTGGCAATGGAGAAAAAAATCCCTCCAAGGGTATGTGGCTTGGACACACTTTGTGGCATAGATTTATGAACGCTTTGACAATGACACCAACCATTTAGGTCGTTTGACAAAGTTGACACAATCTGGCACAATGGAATAATTTATAGTTGGTTTTTAGCGATTGAATTTTCATACAGAGGGCATGTCTGATGCTTTTTTCTGAGAATGTTTTATCAGTGGCCTCAAGGATGAGATTTGTGCCCATGTCCTCATGGCTTGGCCTCAGAGTTGGGTGGACGCTACTAAAAGAGATAAGGAAGCACAACATGTTGTCTCTTCTCAAAATCGAAAACCCTCCTTTAATCCTCCCACTAAATCATTCACTCCCACTCCTCCTTCTACTCCACTAAAGATCCATAAATTGACCAGGGTCGAAATGGTTGAACGCCAACTCAAAGGCCTTTGTTATAATTGTGATGAAAAATATTTTCCTGGGCACAAGTGTAAGGAACAAAAGATTTTTATGGCCATATCGGAGGATGTTTCGGAAGACGATGTTGAGGAACCCCTTATGTCTGTGTCACCTAAACCCACTGACATGACTCCTCCCTCAGACCCTCCCAAAGTAGAACCGATCATTTCCCTAAATGCTCTCACTGGATTCTCTGCTCCCCAAACCCTCAAGCTAATTGATTACATTAAGCATAGGAAGGTCAGCATTCTTGTTGATAGTCGAAGCACCCATAATTTTATTCATTGTCACATTGCCCAAGAAACTAATTTCTATATCTGTGTCGTCAATAATTTTCAAATCATGATTGCTAATGGCAAGTCCATGAAATGTGGAGGGCGTTGTGAAAATTTGTGTCTCCAAATTGGTGAGTACCACATGAAATATCATATGTTTTCTATTGACATGGGAGGTTGTGACATTGTGTTGGGTGCATAATGGTTAAGTACTTTGGGTCCCATTCTCATGGATTTTAAGGAATTAACCATGCAATTTGACCAGGAGGGCCAACAATATAAGTTCCAAGGAATCATCATCAGTTCCCTAGAGATCATGAATTCCCATCGCATGGAAAAGATGCTAAAAAAAGGTCATTCTAGCATTATTTCCCAATTGTGTGCCATACAATACACTAAGACACCCTTTGTGCTGTAGGACTTCCAATCCATCCTCTTTAAACATCAAGTGGTTTTTTCCACTCCTCAAGAACTCCCTCCTTCCCATGGTGTTCATAATCATTACATTCCCCTTGTCCTAGGAATTCTTCCTCCTAATATTCGTCCCTATCGTCATCCCTTTTCCCAAAAAAATGAAATTGAGAAACTTGTTCAAGAATTTATCAACACGGGTGTTATCTTCCCTAGTGCGAGCCCCTACTCTTCTCCTGTGGTCATGGTCCTTAAGAAATAATGTTCTTGGCACATGTTTCCTAACTTTCGCACCCTCAAGTACAAACTCACCATTAAAGAAAAATTTCTCATTCATGTCATTGATGACCTTTTGGATGAATTGAGTGGCACCCAGTTCTTTACTAAACTTCATCTTCGTTCTGGCTACCACCAAATATGTATGAACAAGGAAGGCATTCCTAACAATGCATTTAGAACTCATGAGGGCCACTATGAGTGTTTGGTCATGCCCTTTGGCTTGTGTAATGCTCCCTCCACTTTCCAAAGCCTCATGAATCATGTCTTACATCCTTTTCTCCATCATTTTGTCTTAGTTTTCTTTGATGATATCCTCATCTTAATTAAAACCTGGAAAACCCATCTTGCTCATGTGGATTGAGTTCTCCATCTACTCTCAGCACCAACTTTTCCTCAAACAATCTAAATGTGTTTTTGGCGCCTTAGACGTCGAGTACTTGGGTCATCTTGTTGGCAAGGCTGGTGTCAGGGTGGATACTAAAAAGATTGAAGCTATGCAAGATTAACCTCACCCAAAGACTCTCAAAAGATTGCCTGGATTTCTGGTTTTAACAGGTTATTATTGCAAGTTTGTTAAGAATTATGGAAAGCTTGTGGCACCTCTCACTGCTCTCCTTAAAAAGAATTATTTCACTTGGACTCCAACAGCTGCTCAAGATTTTCAAACCTTGAAGATGGCCATGTGCACCACTCCAATCCTGGCCCTTCATGATTTCACAAAAACCTTTGTCCTGGAATGTGATGCTTCTGGGAAAGGAATTGGTGTAGTCCTTATGTAAGAGGGTCGGCCTTTGGCCTTTACCAGCTAACAACTGTCAGAGAAACATTTTGGAAAATCAATCTATGAAAAGGAAATGTTGGTTATTATTCATGTCATGGATCTTTAGCACCCTTATCTATTGGGGCAATGTTTCCAAATTAAGACAGATCATCAAAGGCTCAAGTATTTTCTAGAACAATGCCTTTCCTCCCCAAAGCAACACAAATGGATGACTAAGCTCTTTGGATATGATTATGAGATAATTTAAAATAAATACAAAGACAATGTGATTGTTGATGCACTTTCCAAAAATTATGAAGATGAAGGGTCAATTTTCTCTCTCTCCTTCATTGTACCAGACTCGCTCCAAGTTTTTTGCCAAGAATGGCTACACGATTCCATAAGTTCGCATCTGATACAAAAATTTCAAGCCAATTCTCCAATCTCCCCAGGGTACTCTTGGTTCAATGATGAGATTCAATACAAAGTTCGTTTGTATTTAAGTAAACAGTTAAAACTTAAATCCAAGGTACTTTCTTAGCTTCACACTACACCCACCGTTGGGCACTCAAGGTTTAACAAAACTTATGACCGGGTCAAATGTTCTTTTTTTATGGGATGGTATGAAACAAGAGGTTCGCAATTTTGTAGTTGAATGTGATGTTTGTCAATGCAACAAGGGAAAAACAATCAAATCTCCTGGCACACTACAACCGCTTCCGATTCCACTTGCTATTTGGCAGGATATCTCTATGTATTTTATTGTAGGATTACCTTAATTGGGAAATAAATCAGTGATCATGGTGGTAGTTTATTGTTTTTCTAAGTATGCTCATTTATGTGCTCTTCAACACCCATTTATAGCCTCCACCGTGGCTCAACTTTTCATGGATCAAGTATTCAAGCTTCATGGCATGCCTCATTCTATTGTTTATGATCGCGACCCAACTTTCACTAGAATTTTTTGGCAAGAACTGTTAAAGATACAAGGAACCCAATTGCATCTCAGTACAACTTATCATCCCCAGAATGATAATCAAACTAAAGTTGTCAACAAGTGTTTGGAAACATATTTGAGTTGTTTTGCATCAGAAAGGAAAAATCAATGGGCTCAATGGTTACCACTAGCTGAATGGTGGTATAAAACTTCTTACCATACAACTACCTGCATGAATCCTTTTGAAGCGGTATGTGGACAAAATACACCTTCAATTTTCTCATACTTTTTCAGGTGTCTCGAAGGTCCAGGCGATTTACCAAACACTTACAATTCGAGAGGCTATTCTTTGTACACTCAAAGAGAATTTGGTCATGGCCCAAAATCACATGAAGAAACAAGCGGATCAAGGTTGCTTTGAATGTCAATTTGCAGAAGGATATCCGGTGTTTCTTCAATTGCAACCTTACAAGAAAAATTCTCTCAAGGTTGACCATTGTCAAAAACTAGCGCCCAAATTTTATGGTCCTTATAATGTTCTCAAGCATTTGGGACAAGTGGCCTATCAGTTATATTTTCCTAGTCATTCTAAGATTCATCCTGTTTTTTATGTTTCTTTCTTAAAGAAGGTGATTGAAACTAAGTGCCAAACTCAAACCAACCTTCCCGAGTTGGACAAAGAAGGCTCCATTTGGATACAACCACAAGCATTTTTGGACCAACGTGAGTTTCTTTTGCATCAATGAACCATCAAGGAAGTGTTAGTCTAGTGGAAAGATACAATTCCAACAGATTCCACTTGGGAACCAGTTACCATTCTACAACAATTTCCTCATCTTAATCCTTGAGGACAAGGTTGTTTTTAAGGGGGATGACATGGTAGGGACCTAACCACTCATGTAGGTAGAATAATATATTTCCATGTAATAAAGGTCAATATTAATAAGGCCTAGAAATAATGAAGAATAAGTCAAATGTAAGAAGACCTAATAGAAGCTTCTACTTCTAGAAGGATCTTCCTCTAGATTGTTCTTTTGATAGACATATTTAGCATAAGTAGGAGTAGAGGGTATGAGAAGTTTTGTCTTGGATATTATTGTAATAGAGCTCTGCTCTATTGGAGGTTGCCCCCTCGAAGAGGCAAGTGAACATTTCTCTCAGTAATCAAAGTGCTCTTTCTGGTGTTATTCTGGTGTTATTCTGGTATTATTTTGGTATTATTTTGGTGTTTTTCTGGTTATATTGTTGTTTATTTGCCATTTCTAGATAATTATTTTTATTCTGCATACTAGTTTATATCTGGAATATTACAAGATTAGTGGATCTCCTCAATTGTTTTGTATATCTAGTGAAATGTTTTCAATTTTTGGTTGTAATGGAGGTAGTATTGATTGCATGGGAAAATTCCACAACATTAAACTAAGTATGGGAGTATATAATTTTGAAATACCAATGTATGTCATTCCCATTGGAGGTGTAGATTTTTTTCTAGGTATTCAATGGCTAAGAACATTAGGTACAATTTCTACCAACTATAATGAATTATCCATGAGATTTTAATTGGAAGGAATTCAATATGATTTCAAAGGGTTAAAATGTGGATCTTCTCAAGTCATCAACACTCATAGAATGCAAAATCTCCTAAAACAGGGTACCAAGGGAGTTGTGGCTAAAATTTATTCTATGGAAGTTAAGCAGGAATATGAAAATATTCCAGAGGAATTAAGATGCACATTGGAAAATCACTATAGGATTTTTCAAGAAATTCTTAAAGGTATACCTCCATCTAGATATCGTGAACATCAAATTGAACTAATAGCAGCAAGTACTCCTCCTAATGAAAGGCCTTATAGATATCCTCACCAACAAAAAGGGGAGATTGAAAAATAGTAAAAGACATGTTGGATTTGGGTATTATTCAACCAAGCAAGAGTTCATTTTTTGTTAGGGACCTAACCCCTCATGTAGGTAGAACAATATATTCGTATGAAATAAAGGTCAATATTAATAAGGCCTTGCAATAAGGTAGAATAAGACAAATGTAAGAAGACCTAATAGAAGATTTCGCTTCTAGAAGGATCTTCCTTTAGATGGTTCTTTTGATAGACATATTTAGCATAAATAGGAGTCAAGGGTATGATAACCCTAGCTTGGATATTATTGTAATAGAGATCTTCTCAACTAGAGGTTTCCCCCTCGAAGAGGCCCGCTAACATTTCTCTCAGAATCAAAGTGTTCTTTCTGGTGTTATTTTGATATCGTTTCAGTGTTATTGTGGTGTTGTTATGGTTATATTGTTGTTTATCTACCATTTCTAGCATTTTATTTTTGTTCTACATACTTTTTATATCTGGAATATTACAAGTGGTATCAGAGCACTTTCCTCGACAAAAATTGTGGGTTCAATTTTTTTTCAGGGTAGTGACATATTCCGGTGTCTTTAAGACACAGATATCTGTCATTACGCGCATAAACCCACGTTTGAGGGATTTATACATGCAAGAAATACAAGTGGTACTTAAGCGCACATCTATTGGCCACCCTTGTAACCCCTGTTGGTACCCCTTCGAGTGGTAGTGCATCAGACAACACCTATGTACGGATCGACCTAGATTTCCTGAAGCCCTCTTTAGATAAACCGATCAACCGCTTGACTGTTATAGTGCCACCGAGAACAACACTCGGGAAGATACTCTCTAGTACCTGGGTAGTTGGGTAGTACAACTAAGGGAACGGTCTAGCCTCCTTAGTTAGTGCCCTAAGATAATGGGTCGAGTAATACTGTTGGACCCCGCACATATATCAGAGAGCTATAGCATAGGGAAAACCCTTGTCTGTAGAACCCTTGAATACCTAACCCTTGGGGGCGGAAAAAAAAATTAAAATAGACAAGATCTATTGCCGCGCAACTGTGTTCGAGTTGCAAAATCACTACACATTTCTTCCTGGTTAAGGATTTGGGCATTTCATCACTGCAATATCCTTCAGACCGGAGCATAACTCCACAAGTGTAAAAAAAAAAAAAAGATTGGAAATTTTTGCACCATTATTTGAGACTTATTCCATTGGACTTATCTCTTTGCCCTTATCACATTCATACCTATCATTTTTCAGAATTTGTTTTTACTCCACCTGCCCCTTTTCATTTCCCTCGTCATCGTGTCCCATACCCATAGCCAAGACTTGGAAGCTCACTTCAATACCTTGCAATATAATTTCATAGAGACCCAACAAGAAGTGAAACCACTCAGTGCCAATGTTGCTTCCCTAAATACAAACATGCAGTCCTCCATCGTCGCCTCAATCAAAGAAATCAAACAAGACATGACTACCTAGCTTGAATCTGTCATTTCGATGATATGCTCCAAGCTGCATATCCTTGCAAATTCCCCTTTATCTGACCCACCTCCACATACCAAAGTTGAAACTTCCTCTAAATCCCGTAATTTTTAGCCCCATCACTTTCAACGTGACCTACGCCTCTCGCGGGTGGATGTGACCAAATTTGATGGCTTAGATCCCACTGGTTGGGTAACCTAAATGCAACATTATTTCTCTTTATATGGCATTATAGATGACTTGGCCAAACTTCTGTATGGTGTTCTCCATCTAGATCAAGAACGTTGGCAATGGTGGCAATGGAGAAAAACTTTCTGTCAAGGCTATGTTGCTTGGACACACTTTGTGGCAGAGCTTTATGAATGCTTTGACACTCACACCAACCATTTAGGCCATTTGACAAAGTTGAAACAATTTGGAATAGTATAAGACTTTATAGTTTCTTTTGAGCGACTGGATTTTCGGACAGAGGGCATGTCTGATGCTTTTTCTGAGACTGTTTTATCAGTTGCCTCAAGGATGAGATTCATGCCCATGTCCTCATGGCTCGACCTCAGAGTTGGGTGGAGGCTACTAAAAGAGCTAACGAAGCAGTATCTTATCAAAACTGGAAACCCTCCTTTATTCCAAGCACTAAACCAGTAAATCCCACTACCCCCTCTGCTCCACTCAAGATCAAAAAATTGACCAGGGATGAAATTGCTGAACGCCAACTCAAAGGACCTTGTTATAATTGCGATGAAAAATATTTTCCAGGCCACAAGTGTAAGGAACAAAATCTTTTTATGGCCATCTCGAAGGATTGTCACACACCCACTACGCAAATCAAACTTTTTCGTTGATTTCTCAACAATTAGAATACACGAAGTCCTACAGGGCTTAGCGCATGATAGCTCTTTCCTTTTTCCACCTTCATATGATTGTAGTTCACGACTATGGGCCGAATCAACACGACATATTTTCGCACTTCACGACTCGGTGCTACTGGAACGTCGAGTTGCTTGACTCTGCAAACCCCGAAGCTTGAAACAATGAAACGCCGA
>SNQJ01S0039030.1:21978-59040 GCA_010110895.2 Picea sitchensis | reverse complement strand
TGTGAATGTATTTTCTTTTAGTGATCCTTATGCTACAATTAATGTTCTCATGAATAAATTTAAATAACACTAAAGAATATTGACTATTGTTAACTGCTTAAGAAAAATTTCAACAAGAAGCAGGTGGTACTCCTACACCAAAGTGAAAGGAGGAAGTCCTTATTGTTTTTGTTGCAACAATTTCTATAGTATAAAGTCGCAAGTGAAGGATGGGTTTTGTTAGAAGGAACATTGGCCACCTCTTGGTTGACACTACATCTCCAGGTGTTGGTGAGTAATCCACCACGAACCACATTCATAATACCGATGATAATTGCCATCCTTGGGGTCATGGAGGAGACAAACTCGGATGGCTTAGCAAATAGATTGAGAATTGAAGATATTTCTATCATAGGAGATTCTGGGGTCATCTTCAACCAGATTAGAAAAATATCCCCCACGGGATATGAAGCTCAAAAGCATCATAGTGAGAGCACTTGAGGAGTCAGAGTCTTTTCAATCACTTCAATGTTTTCATGTACTTAGAATTAACAAGGCCAGGGTTGATTCTTTTGCTAACCTAGCCATACGAGACTCTCTGGGACCATTACGAATCGACAGTCATGAAACTCTTCACTATATCCCTTAATTATGGTCACGATGGGAAGAGAGATTGGCTATTTGAGTCACAAAGGGGGCCCAAAAGCTAACTTCGACATATATTATAACTGGCATTCAGGTTATTGCCCAAGGTTGAGGCTGGGGATGACGCATGGCAAAGGAGATAGGAGCACATTTTGGATTGGGACACCGACAGGTGGAAACAATATTCATTTAACCCATGCACTATCGACCTCAACTGTTGATTCGCACAAACGATCCTCTACATCCATTCCCTCCTAGTCAAATTCGAAGGTGTTTGCAAGGGTTTCGTTTATGGATTTGGTATGTTGTTGTATCCATTTGGAGTCACCGTTTCTCAGTATTATTTCATCCACTCCTCACAATGATGGTCTCACTTGGCACTAGTCTTATCACATTCTTGAAGTTCATTCTGGTTGGAGACAAGGGAGGTTGAAACTACACCACCATCCAGGGTGGAAACCCAACATAAGAATCCAAGATGACACAACAGATCTTATGAATGAGGCATTCATTGTGATTTCGGGTGGTAGTGAATTGGAAGCAACATTACAAGTAGAGCATAACATTCTTTCTCCAGTAGGTCATTTGTGGACAGTGTTCTCAGCAAAAGCGTAGTTGGAAGGTGGTTTAGTTGGCAGCATCGAAAATAGGAGATCAGGTGTTGCAATATGGAGACGTGAGCTCCAGGAGGAAGAGCACAAGGCCCTGGAAAACTTAGTCAATTCGCTCCAAATTAGTCTGTAGAATGCCTCTTCCCATTGGCAAACTGCAATGGAGCTGCTTGTTGAGCAGCGACAGGGAATCCAACAATTGAGGGATGAAGTGGATGTAATTTGCCAGGAGGTTGTGGAGCTATGTCCAGTTAGGTCAACTTCAAGCCCGACTATCTGTGATGTCGTTTTGTCTCCGACTCCACTCAACCAGATACCAGATTTAAATTCGCCACTGGACACTTAAGGAGAAGCACATGATGAGTCCCACCCAACAAATGACTAATATGTATGCTTTGTTTTAGTTTTTTGGTATTTGGTATTTTTTATAGGTTGCAGTTTTGAGTTAGACTCAAGGACTCTAGTTAGCCGTATGATAGAGAGTATTAATTGATTTATCAAATTTAAAAAAGAAAAAAATACTTAATTTACTTTAAAATTTTATTTTCATATTTGAAAATTTTAAAGAAAAGTATTAAAAAACATTCTAAAAACATTATAATTTGATGAATTAAAATAATTAATATAATTAATATTATTTTTTAACAAAATTAAAAATAAAAAAATTCAAGAGGGAAATAATTACTTGAAAACATTTAAAAAAAATTCAAAATAAATATCATTATAAATTAATAAACTTTTTTTTTTTTTGAATCATCAACATCATTTTTTTAGTTTAAAAAAATAAAAGATTAACTAGCAGAAATTAAATTTTGTGGAGAAAATAACCATCATTCTTCTCAATTATTCGATTTAAAATCAAATTGACAGAATACATCACTATCTCTTATAATCTATCAAGTATATAAGACAAAAATTATTAAATAATTATTAAAAAAAACCCTTCGAAAGTTACTTTATTCTGTACCGTTAGTCAGCTCACCTTTATTTTTTTATTCTGCTTGCGTGGAAAGTGTCCCATAATGGATCCTAAAAATATTTAACTAATTTACCACGAGATAAAAGCGTAGTGAAAAACAGAACCATCCGAGTGACAGTTAAGTAACACGAATACCGACCTTATTGACGTGGCTCCACCATGACGATTTACTTTATTTCCGTGAACGTGTTTGCCACGAATTTTAGGCCTCGCCTAGTCAGCCATCGGACGACGGAGAGAAGCAAGAGACAATCAAGACGATCTGAGCCGTACAATGCGGAAAATGACGTCAGTTCTAGGTCTGTCTGTTCTCTTGCCCTCGCAAAATATTATTATTTTAAATTAATTAACTATTTTATAAAAAAAATAAAAACATTTTTTCATTAGATTAATTTAAAAGAAATTAAATATGGTTTTAAATTAATTAATTATTTTATAAAAAATCATAAAAACATTTTTTCCTTCCAATCTAAAGAATAGAATATCATAAAATTAATTTACAGGAATTGAATTTTAGTGGAAAAAATAACAATCATCTTATAATTAGCACAGTAGTTAACTCGTGGTTGTGAACGCTGAAAGGCTTATAGCTGAGGAGGAAATCCGAGGTAGAGGAGGTAGAGGAAACACGCGGACAGTTGATTAAATCCATGATAGCATGGAAACGTGGTTTGTCTAATACGTGTAATTTCCAAGAATGAAGTTGAAGGAGTGCCTGCTAAACGTGGTAATCTTAAAGGTTAATTATTTAAACGTGGCAATCATATGATCTTACAGTAATTTCTTAATATGGTTAGGTAAATGTTAAAAAGTAAACAGGTTAACTGATGCGTTCATAAATGCAATGAAGCTATCAACAATAAATCTGACTCGTTTATTTTGGAGGACGACTAAGAATATACCGGCATCTTCAATGTATAGCCATCATATTCTAATTTAAGATTAAAAAATAATTAATTGTGCCCATCTCCAATAAATATACACCTAATATATTCAAAATAAAGACAAAATACGTCACTATCTCTTATAATCTTTTAAGTATATAAGACAAAATTTAATAAAAATAAGTTTAGAAAGTTACATTATTCTGTACCGTGAGTCTTCTCACCTTTAATTTTGTCTTATAATCTTTTAAGTATATAAGACAAAATTTAATAAATAAAAGTTTGAAAGTTACATTATTCTGTACCGTGAGCCTTCTCACCTTTATTTTTGTATTCTGCTTGCGTGGAAATTGTTCCATAATGGATCCAAAAGATGTTTAATCTTTTAACTAATTTACAACGAGAAAAACGCGGAGTGAAAAACGGTACCATCCGAGTGACAGCTATCGAACACGAATACCGACCTTATTGACGTGGCTCAGCCGTGTCCATTTTGTTGACGTGGCTCCACCGTGACTAAATAACTTGATTTCCGTGAACGTGTTTGCCACGAATTTTAGGCCCCTAGTTAGCGGTCGGACGGCGGAGAGAACCGAGAAGCAGTCAAAACGATCTGGACCGTACGATGGGGAGAATGACGTCGGTTCTAGGTCTGTCTGTTCTCATGCCCCTCGCAAGACAACGAGAGAAGGGGAGGGGGATTGCTGAATCGGGGACCGATTGCTACAACTTCTCCAAATTTTGAGCCGTTTTGCAATCCTGGCGATATTTTGAGTCGGCATGCCTTTTTCCTTGGCGTTCGGAGAACGCTATAGCTCTTTTTCCGTTCTCGTTTTGCACAATCTTGTTGCATTTTGGTTCAATTTCGTGCATTCGTGCCGGGATATATCTATGGCGGCGAACTCTAAGAGGTTTCGGCGTTTTCCGAAACAGATATTTGCTAAAGCTTGCGCTCAATTTCACTGGCGTTTTGTGTTCCGCTGGTGCTCTTTGCTAGGGAGTCGCTAGGCCTTAGGCTTGCAGCTGTCTTGTGTGTTCTTTTCGGCTTCGAACTACGAATGTTTTAGAGTTTCTACTTTCTCGCTGCGATTCGGCTTTTGAAGGAAAACCCTTGACGTTGTCTCCATTTTTCTCCTGTAGCGTTTGGCAATTCAAACCCTTGCTACTTCTTTCCTGGTTTGCACCTCTCAAACCCTTGCTACTTCTTTCCTATCCTTATAGAGGGTGGGAGGGGGGCATTAATAGAGAAAGTGTATTATTATAATACACTTTCTCTATTAATGCCCCCCCCCTCCCACTCTCTATAGAGACATTAATAGAGAAAGTGTATTATGCGTCTGTAATACGCTGCTCCTATTAATACCCTCTCTCCCTCTATAAAGTGTATTATTATAATGCACTTTATCTAATATCTCCATCTACACCCTCTATAGAATGATTTAGAATGATATCGAAGATGTCATTATAATACTTTCTGTCTTCCCTCCACCCTCTATAGAGACGGTTGAAACTAAGAACATTGGAGGAGATGAGGAGGAGCTCTGTAATGAAAGTCAAATACTCCGATGGTCACTTCTCCTAATCTCCCCTGGTGGGTGTAGTCTTGGCATAATGGATCCTTTTTTCATTTTAACTAAGAACATTGGAGGGAGATGAGGAGGAGCTCCCTGTAATGGTCAAATACTCAAATGATACTTCTCCTAATCTCCCCTAGTGGTGTAGTCTTGTACATAATAGGATCCTTTTTCATTTTTTTCTAGAATAAAACTTTGTTTTTGCTTTTATTTTAACACTTTTTTTTTTCTACCACCATCAAGCTCTTACTAATCCCTTTTATATTTGAACTATTGAAGTTGTGTTTTAGGCTTAGCAAGAACCTTGTAGGTGAATGATTGATCAGGTACTCATTTTAATGATGGAATGTCTTGTATTTGGTTTTAAAGTTTAATCTGAATTATGGTTATACTTTAAAGGGAGAACTCATCAGTCTTTGTTTGAAAAGATCACCAATTGTACATAACATGTGAGTAATCCAGTAGAGTCGACAGGAAGTTGATTAACCATGGTACTATTCTCATATTCTTCTCATTGTTCAACCAACATGATACAGTAACAATTCTTGTGTCTTCGGGATAATTCTTGTGAAGCCTCCCTGTCCCACTTCTTAACCTTAAGGAAAATATTTTGGAAAAGAACCCATGAAGATAAATATCGGTTGTGACCTGATTATCAAAGTAACTCTTGTATCACCCCACTTCCTTCACACCCTACATGCTAATGCATATCTTTAGCCAAAATTTACAAGGGTGGACACATACTGAAACAACAAGGAAGTTGCAAGCACTTTGTTAGTGTGGGAAGTATAAGTAAACCCATCGGAGCTATGGATGTTCACTGTAAGTGGGGCTATGCTTGTATGATATCAAGAAAACTTTGGTGGGGCTATGGACGCTCGCTGGCAGCAAAGCAATGTCGGGAAAAAGGAGATGAGGAATACAATGTGGTCTTAAAATAGTCAAATACCAACTCCCATGGTGTTCTCCTCCTCCCATATTCTCTAAATAAATTAAATTATCCCATCTTTAATGCTCACCCTTGAATTATCCTGAGGATCACCAGACATAGTAACGATATCCTCTTCTTTTCTATAGAGAAATTTGTTTTTTTGTGGGGTCCAAAACATTGCTTAACCTATGACTTTGGTGACAAATCCTATGACCTGAAGGAAGCGTTATCTAGTGGTTATTTTGAGGCAAAGATAATTGGTTCTCCCGTGCAAGTTACCATTTGTTGTGAGAACACAACAACCCCACCAAAACTATATGTTTTGGTGGAGGACCATACTACCAAATTTTAACCCCACTTCCTTCACACCCTACATGCTAATGCATATCTTTAACCAAAATCTACAAGGGTGGACACATACTGAAACAACAAGGAAGTTGAAAGAACTTTGTTAGTGTGGGAAGTATAAGTAAACTCATCGTAGCTATGGACACTCATTGGAGGCAGGGATATGCTTGTATGATACCAAGGAAACTTTGTTGGGGCTATGGATGCTCACTGGCCACGAAGAAATGTCAGGAAAAAGGAGATGAGGAATACAATGTGGTCTTAAAATAGTCAAATACCAACTCCCATGGTGTTCTCCTCCTCCCATATTCTCTAAATAAATTAAATTTTCCCATCTTTAATGCTCACCCTTGAATTATCCTGAGGATCACCAGATATAGTAACGATATCCTCATCTTTTTTATAGATAAATTTATTTTTTTGTGGGGTCCAAAACATTGGTTAACCTGTGACTTTGGTGACAAATCCTACGACCTGAAGGAAGCGTTATCTAATGGTTATTTTGAGGCAAAGATAATTGGTTCTCCCATGCAAGTTGCCATTTTTTGTGAGAACACAATAACCCCACCAAAACTATCTATTTTGGTGGTGGACCATACTACCAAATTTTTCTACATAGTAGAATAGATTTTCATATTAGGACTGTAGGTACTCATCTTAGCCTAGTAATACATTTTTTTAGAGTTTTAATTCATGTGAGAACCTTTGGTTCTTAGATTCACATTTAGTTAGTTAGTTAGTTAGTATGGTAACCAGTCCATAATTTGGTCGGAAACACCACTCCAAACGAGAGTGGATCTAATTGGGACTTGTCATCGGGTGTTCTCCCTTATCTTATTGAATGGGTCATTTATATCCCACCAACACGGAGGAGGCCCTAGCTTGAGTGACAGAGGAGACCCCAGACCAACTATGTCACCCAAATTTGTAATTTTTTTCTAACCCTTTACAAAGGCATCATAGATAATCAATATGGATTGTGCTAGGGGAGTTTTGAAGATCAAGGAAAATCCAAAATCTATCTCATTTGAAACCTCCCCTAATTTTTATCTTACAAGATTATAGGGGGCATTGATGGAAGCAACATATTATTATGTTGGGATTTTTTTCCACATTAATACTCGCGCTTATCCATTTTTTTCTTACATAGAATTTTTTTGAAACATGAAGACTTCAAACTTATGTTTTCCAATTTTGGCATCTGGTAGAAATCCCAAATATTTTTGTACAAAATCAACAATCATTTTGCAAATTTTCCAAGGATCAAAATATTTGCATTATAAAATTATAAAGTATGATTTTTTTTTTTAAATTATAAAAAAATATTTTTATATATTTTGTATTGGCCATTTTCCTGTTGTATTTGGATCCTGGATTTTCAA
This sequence comes from Picea sitchensis, assembly GCA_010110895.2. Classification (NCBI taxonomy): domain Eukaryota; kingdom Viridiplantae; phylum Streptophyta; class Pinopsida; order Pinales; family Pinaceae; genus Picea; species Picea sitchensis. The sequence goes on along the minus strand of SNQJ01S0039030.1, from coordinate 51,707 downwards.
AAAGTTGGTGTATCTGTATCCATGTCTTTGTAACTTAGGCTTTTACAAAATTATTTCGTTTTGCATCTTATTATTCAATTCCTATGGTTGTTGTAATTTGTGTTATAAGAAACATTGGAGTGAGGATGTTGCCACTGTAAAAGGTGTGTTATATTATACAAAGTGTTGTCGGGCCATTCTAATCTAGGTATCACATGTCTTCCTTAAGTTATATAGAGTTGGAGAAGTTAGAACACTACATTTTTAAGGTGTAACAACCTCTTCTTCCATTTCAATAAGTTTTCCTTTGTTGCTTCACAATGAGGAAATGATGCAAGATCTTGTATATGAATTATGGACCTTTGTTGATAGGTGTTCACCTTCAGATTGGCATTGTTTGTTAATGTACATTTATGCAGGTTTTAATATTTTGTAATTTTATGTAATCATATCAACTTCAGTGTCAATGAAATTACAACATATAGAGAAATGTTGATTTCTAATTGTAGGTCTGCATTTATCCATTGATGCATTATAGAAGTTTGAATCTACTAAATTCCAACAGTGTTATTCCAATTACACTAGAACCATAAAGTACATTTTCCATTCAGTTTAGATCAACATAGAAAGGGATGAATTCAATTTGTCCTCCCAACTTTCCAATGAGAAGTCTTAGTGTATCCTTTGCTTGAACTCATATTTGACAACCTTTTGATGCTTGTGCCTGATGGTTACAATCTGACTCTCATATATGTGAATCAACTTCCAAAGGTATATTCAGTGTAAATTCCAGAACATACGAAATTGTGTGAATCGTAGATCTCTCCTAAATTAATTAATTCTCATGTATGTGTGATTTCCCAGTTATTTTCTTAATGAACAATATTTTATTAAGGTTATGAGAATATTCACACTTATTTTCATAGTTGCATATCTTGTCTCCTCATCTTCTCTAAAATTTGAGGTTCACATGCTTTCTTTCTGTTGGAAATATATAAGGTATACTCATTGATTTCCAACTTGTATGCAACCTTTCTTTATGAGATATTTGTGTGGTCATTCGTATTGTAGCTTGAAATCCATACTTGTATTGTAGGTTGAAAAATGGTATCTTGTACCGCATAGACATGAAAAAAAATTGGCATGTGGCAAGGTGATCGTGGGAAGGAAACAACCATCTTCCAACAGGTAAAACGATGATTTTCATATGAATTATTGTTGAAAATCATTCAACTAACTTGTTTATTTGTTGATCTAGATGAGCACACCATAGCACGGTGATCAGGGTGATGAAATATATGATTCCCTTAACCCAATTGAAACAATTAGAAAGGGCCTGCAAAATGAAACAAAAGAACTCCTTTAATTGGCTAGTTACAATCCTACAGAGAAGACGATGGAAGGGATGAGAGAGTTAGAGCAGACTATATTTCAATATGCAGTAAGTGCCATTTTTAAAATAGATTATTTATGACATATATTAATTTATGAATTTTTGCTTCATATGTTTATCTGAGCTAAACTAAAAACAGTTTCTTTATACATTAATATTTGGAACCAATTCAATATCCTGTTCGTGGGGATGTTGTTGGTAGAAGTGGTGCACAAAACCCACAACGCCCTGGAACGAGCCACATACACTCAAGGCTATTTGAACCTCTATATGTGTTTTAGATGACTGCATCTCCCAGGGCCCATGACACGCCCCCTCCGTTCATGCCATACCATGGAACACATGATGGTGTAGTAGATGGTGAATCTCATGAAGAAGAGTCTACGCACTGCTACCCTAGAGAAACACGTGTTCAAAGAACGAGAATAGTATTGGTAAAAATTTTGATGGACGAAAACTTGGTTCCCTTGAAGATGCCACAAGTCTCAGGTAGTTATTAATATCTTAGTTAATTCCTATTATTTAAATTTGAAACCTACATCTTTCAAATTATTTTAAACCAATTATCATATCTTTTTGCAGAAAAAAACATTTTTTACAGGACTTTGCAAGACAAGGCCTTAAAGATTTTTGGACCCACCATTCGCACACGGTGGAATTCCCATAAAAACAATTGAAAGAAAAACTTATTAACCATTTGGTCGGCATGTTTAGTGATTCGTTCAAGAAAAAATATATCACCTCGAAGGAGAGTACATATTTGAAATATGTCATAGATCAATATATGACTCAATTGGTAAAAAACCCTAAGTATGATTGTCCTGTCATCATTCCCGAGAGGGAATGGAAGAATGTAATAGAGGATGCAAAGGAGATTGCATTGAGACATGAAGGGAAGACACCACCTGGCCCTATAAGGTAAATGATATTTTGAATTGAATATGTTGAACTTTCTATAGTTGATCTATATAAAAAATTGTGTTGTCTAAGTACATATTTGAAACTTTTTGTAGGCTCCTAGACATGTCAAAATCCACCAAGGAAAGACTGGGTAAACACGGGAAACACAAAATTGTACAAGGTGGTTACCTAAGATTAAAAGATTGAATTCTAAGTATCGAATAATTTTACCATATTATTCATAGCATGATACAATTTTTTTTTAATTTCATCCAATAAGAAAAATTCATCGTATTATGCAATGCAGTGGGATACATTCAACAATGCGGCCACTGAAGAATACATGAATATTGGCTTCAAGTTCAACTTTCAAGTAGTAGTTGAACATTGAAAAATATTGGGGAAAACACAATCAACTAACCCTTCAGTCAAGATGGTAATTAAAATGACAAGACTGTAATTGTTCATTACTTGTAAGTACATATATAGATGGTTGATTTATCACATCAATTAATGTGTCTATTTTTTGTAAGTATGAAAGAAACCCTACTTCATTCAACATTGGTACTGGACAGAAACCCCATGATTTTGGTGGTGTGCAAACCCATCACTGTATGTGTATTTAAAATCAATTATATATTTTGATGATTAGTAATATTTAGTTGCAAATGGTGTACTTATAACATTTCTTGTTTGAATGGAAGAGCATGTAGATGATGTCGGTGCTCATAGAGGAGAGGAACTGACGACAACCCAACCAATATTGTCGACTACTCCTCTAGGTAAAAAACAGAGTCATGATATTTGAATTAATGAAAGACAAATATGAATTAAAATAACTAACCATGTAATTTTAATGCTTTTTATTGTTCTAGTGGACTCCCATGTAGTGCAACAATGTTTAGTAGTACATCATATTACTAGAAGTAGTGAAATGGTAGAGACGACGCATAGTCATGCAACACGACCAAAAAAGGGTCCAACAACTGAAGGGGTTGAAGACAATGTTAGTAGTGATGATGTATTGAAGAATTTTATTAAAAGGAAGAAACCGAAAAGGAATTGATTCTAAATATTTTGAGGACAAAGTTTATTAATACAAATTATTAGTTGTACATTTTGTGTTTAAATTAATATGCATGATTGGATATGGGGAATTGAGAGTGATGCGAGGGGGGGAAAGGGGTCAAATGAGCTTCCACCTTCACGTGGTTGGCCCCTTTTAGTAGAGAATAAATTATTCTTGAAACCAAGAGGATCTCATTAAGGTATTCCTATTATCCATATAATGATAGTGTTTTTAGAGATTATTGAATGTAATTTGATGTGGCATTTTATGTTCTCCCTTAACATTGATGTTTTCCAATGTTCAATGTGCAGAAAGTATTATTCTTAGGGCTTGGAATTATAGAATGCTTGCTCAAGTTAGCGATTGATTTAATGAACATTGACAACAATAATGATAAATCACATGGTAGGAAAAAAGTGAGTTCCAATTTTGAAGTTTCTTGTACTAAGTTTGATTCTTTTTTCTTATTTATATGTTTCTATTTATACCGGCTTGCTATTTTATATTTTTGAATTATATCTCTAGTTCAACAAAATAACATATTCTATTTTGTTTGTGTAAAACAAATAGTTTAATAAATGGCCCCTATATCACCATAAATATAAATCCTTGCTATCATCTTTGAGATTCACACTTTTTCACTAACAAAATAACATATTCTATTTTGTTTGTGTAAAACAAATAGTTTAATAAATGGCCCCTATATCACCATAAATATAAATCCTTGCTATCATCTTTGAGATTCACACTTTTTCACTATCAAAAAGATATAGAGATAATGAGAATAGTGTTCCCTTAGAATGCACTCCTAAACAAGGTAACACACAACACATACTTCAAGAGAGATAGTCTAGGTTTCCTCCCTAAGGAGGATGCACCCACCTTACAAACAAATTTCAACTCAACATCTATCACTTAAGGATCTCATCCTCTTTTCAATCTTTCTATTTTGACTTGAGTGTATTGAGTGTACTCATGTAAATGCGTCTTTTCATCCCTCCGACTATGTGCATGAGTTCTTTAATATTTCTTCATATTGTGTGGACCTATTGGGAGGTTTTATTTGACGCCCTCCAATAGCATTTTTTCCATCCAAGCCACCTCAAAAATCTACTATCCAGATGGTATCATCCCTGTCAAGAACTTAGGAAGACATTACAATAGTACATTGAGGTGTTCATTTGGATTTGCATTCAACTCCAAGTTCTATATCTAGAGGGGGTATTCATTGTATCACCACTTCGGAATCCTATAACAGCAAGGACAAAGAGATGGAAAATATTTACTTCTTAGAAGAAGTTTCCTCCTCAAAAGGAGAAAGGCATAGGTGGCTTCAAAGGAAAAGATTTTGATATAACACGAGTAAAGTGCTACAACTATCAAAAGAAGGGGAACTTTGCCAGAGATTGTCCAAATATTAGAAAAGGAAACAAGGGTAAATTTCATGCTTCTATTACTGCAGAAGATAAGTCTCAAAAGACTAAGGGAGCTTCCAATAAACAAGAGACCATGAGGGAATACTGTCTTATTTTAGCACTCTCTGGTTCTTTTTCAAACGGTGTTGAATCATGGTTGGTGGATAGTGGAGCTTCCAGACACATGTCAGGAAATAAAGGATCCCTTTCCAACTTCAAGGAGAATAAATTCTCTGCTCATGTAGAACTCAGAGATGATGGTAGCTATGCAATCAAAGGAATTGGCTCAACATCTTTTCAGCTAGAATATGGGGGTGAGTTGTACATTGGGAAGATCATGTACGTTCTTGGTTTAAAGAAGAATCTTATTTCTGTTGCAGTCCTGGAAGATAAAGGTTACAGGGTGACCTTTATGGACAAGAAAACTCTCTTATGGCCTAAGAATGGAGAACCTAGTTCAACAATTGTCATTGAAATTAGAGAGGGAGCCCTCTACAAGATTCTAGGACATATCTAATCATTGGTTCATGATACAATTAGTCCATTTGAGTTGTGGCATCGGAGGTTTGGACATCTTCACTACAAAGTGCTCCCCAGACTAGAGAAAATGTTAATATGAATGCATGTTTTTCATTTTTAATGTGATCGTATCTGAAGAGGTTGTGTTCTTGGTAAAAACACAAAGAAGTTATTTCCTAATAGTAACAAAAGGTCTAAAGGAATTTTGGATTTAATACATTCAGACCTATGTGGGCCTATGTCAACGCATTCCCTAAGTGGGTTTCTTTATTATGTGATTTTCATAGATGACTTCTTTAGGAAATCATGGATCTATTTTCTAAAAGCAAAGAGTGAAACTTTCAACACATTTCTAGAAAACACATATGTGCTTTGAGGACTGACAATGGTGGGTAATTTGAGTCTCATCATTTTGATGACTTGTGTAAAGAAGCGGGAATCAAGAGACAACTAATTTTTCCCTACAACCCCCAACAGAATGGGATTGCTGAGAGAAAGAACGGAACAATCTGTGAGGTACCAAAATTTATGGTGTGTGATCAAGACCTTCCCACATCACTAGGAGGAGAATCCACAAGCACTATAGTTTATATTCAGAATAGAAGTCTAAATAATATTATGGGGGAAAATACTCCAGAAGGAGCATTTACTGAAGAAAATATAGAAGTGGGACACTTGAGGATTTTCGGATGTCTAGTTTTCATGCATGTGTCAAAAGAGAAGAGAACTATGATGGAGTCTTCAAGGAAGAAAGAAATTTTTGTTGGGTACAGTGAAACATCAAATGCCTACGGGATCTATGTTCCAGGTCAAAAACATATTGAGGTAAGCAGGGATGTAACATTTCATGAATACGCTGCATTTAAGCGATCTAAAGAGTTGCAACTGGATAGAGAGATGGAGGAGCCTAAATATCCTCAGGTACATATTTCAGACCTAGATTCCTTTAGTTCATATGATCAGAGGGAGGAATCTGAAGATCCATGAGATCAGTTTGATACTATGGATCGAATAGAACATGTAGAGAGACCTCTAGAGGCACCTTCTGCTAAGAGGAATCCTTCCTGGTGTAGAGAAATTCTACGAGAAGCGGAAAAACATGTTGCTCCTTCAGGAACATTCAGAGAGAGTAAAATACCTCAAAGGTATTCTAGTTATGTGGCTCTTATGGCTCAAATTAGTGATGTATAACCCACCATCTATGAGGATGTTTCTAAGCAAAAAGTATGGAGAGATATCATGGTGGAAGAATATCAATCCATCATGAAGAATGATGTGTGGAAAGTGGTACCAAGACCATAAGGAAAATCTGTGGTTACTTCTAAGTGGATCTACAAGATCAAGCATGAAGTTGATGGGAGTATTGAAAAATACAAAGCCATATTTGTGGCTTGTGGATTTTCTAAAAAGGAAGGGATAGGTTATGATGAGACATTTTCACCAGTTGCAAGGTATACTTCCATCAGAACCATTATCTCCCTTGCTTCAGCTCTGGGTTGGAAACTTCACCAGATGGATGTAAAGAAAACATTCCTCAATGGACAAGTTGAGGAAGAAGTGTATTTAGAACAACCAAAGGGCTTCGTGGTTCATAGAAAATAATCACATGTGTGAAAATTGAGGAAATCACTATATGGGATGAAACATGCACCAAGGTCTTGGTATGTGAGAATTGGCAGTTATCTTTAGAGCCTGGGTTTCTCCAAGAGTGAAGTTGATCCCAACCTGTATTTCAATAGAAAATCATCCCTTGATTTTGGTTTTATATGTTGATGATTTGTTCCTTATAGGAGAGGAACACCTGATAGCCTAGTGTAAGAGGAAGATCAATTCTGAATTTTAAATGAAATACATTGGACTCATGCATTAATTCCTTAGTCTGGAAGTGTGGAAAACAACAGATGGAATTTTTCGTTCTCAAGGAAAATATATAGTTGATATACTATGCAGATTTGGTATGTTATATTGTAAATCCATGTCTACACCCATGGTATATAACTTAAAGAAGTTGCATGAGTCAAATTCTGGATCAAACTTGGTGGACCCATCTATGTACATGCATCTTATTGGATCTTTGATGTATTTGATCCATACAAGGTTAGATATATGCTTTGTTGTAAGCGCCTTGAGTCAGATCATTTCTGAGCCAAGACACATGCATTGGGTTATTTCCAAACATGTGCTTAGATATTTGAGAGGGTCCATTGCATATGGATTTAGATACACTTCCAATGGAGGAGTGTTGCTTCATGGTTATGTTGATTCAGAATGGGTTGGGAGCTCATTGGACCGGAAGAGTACTTTCAGACACTGTTTTAGCTTAGGTTTAGCTATGATCTCTTGGTCTAGCAAGAAACAAGGCTCCATAGCATAAAGTATAACAAAAGTAGAGTATATGGCAACCAGTGATGCTAGCAGAGAAGCAGTATGGCCGAGAAATATTTTGTCTGGGTTATTTTAAGAGAAGTTAGAAACAACTGTTATCCATTGTGATAACCATATATGTTTGAAGCTCGTAGAAAACCCGGTCTTCCATGACAGATAAAATCATATTGAGATGAAATATCACTTCATCAGAGACATGGTCCAAAGACGTGCCATCAAATTGTAGTACATTCATATTGACGAGCAGATAGAAGATATATTGACTAAGCCTATGTCCTCTGGAAAAATTTTGTACTTCCGGGACAAGCTTGGTATGGCAGAGAATGTATCCCTCACTAAAAGGAAGTGTTAAAGTTTGTAGCATCATGAGAAATTCTCCAAGACTACCTTGTATGTCAAGGCTGACTCGAGACTTGGATAAAATCCTTGTAAGTCAAGGAAAGAGACACAAGATGCTGCTACAAGTCTTGTGAGCTTTGTGTGTCAAAGAAAAAGCTAAGATAAGTCTTGTGAGCTTTGTGTGTCAAAGAAAAAGTCAAAGACAAGGTGATGTGAAAAAGTTCTCCTGGGTCTTCAAGATGAGATATGAGTATTCCTTAGGGACTAACCACCCCTAAGAGAAATAACTCTAGCATTTGACCATGGTTAAGGAGAACTAGATGATCACATCCCATGAAATTATCCTCCTTATATATATGAGGTTACAACTATTTTTGTGATGTATAGATCCCGAGTGGATGTCAACAAGTCAAGTCGAGAAGGACCTATGTGGATGTGTGTGCCCTAAGAATACCCACCTTGATGAGAGGGAGTGTTGAAGTTTGGGTAGCTACAAAGGATATTCTCATTATGTTTAATTATGTGCAAACCCTAAAAGAATAATTGTAAAGTCGGCTCCATTAGAAACTGGTAAACAAAATAATATGAAAGAATATTGGAAAAGTCGGCTCCATTGGATTATTATAATAAATTGACATGTGTGAGGTCAACCCTAACCTAAGTTAGGCCGTAACCTAAGTGAGGTAGTCCCTAACCTAGGGTGACCTAACCTATATAAATAGGAGGGGAGGTACCCCTCATCATACATATCACACACATATGAGGCATAGAAACTTGGATCTGAGGCAACAACTAGGAGGCTGAATCTAAGGTAGACCGAGGCCACGTCTGAGGCAAAAGTTCAGCCTATTCTGAGGCCAAAATAGTAGCAGAGACAAACCCTTTCTGAGGCACATCTATAGCAGGTGCAGGGTCGAATCTGAGGAAAACGTTCGGCCTGTTCTGATGCCAAATCAACAACACGGCCGAGCCATTTCTAAGACATCTTCTAAGGTAGATCTTTGGCACGTTTTTGAGAGAGTGAAGAGCCTATATATGAGGTTGAATTTGGGCAGGATGTCTGACATTTGCTAGCTAGAGGAGAGGGAAGAATTGTAGTGGATTAGAAGACAGAGAAAGGTACAGTCTTGAAGTCATAATGGGTGTAGATCTAAGTTCTCTTATGGAGACAGGTCTGAGCTCAATTAAAGGACAACAATAAGTGTTTTGTTCTCTCTCTCTCTCTCTGTCAGAGCATTGTATTGACATTGTACTTGGTTGATGAATCTATATTGAATAATTTTTGTTGGGTTTTCTTCCCCATGAGGGTTTCCCAATATAAATTCTTGTGTACACTGTGAATGTATTTTCTTTTAGTGATCCTTATGCTACAATTAATGTTCTCATGAATAAATTTAAATAACACTAAAGAATATTGACTATTGTTAATTGCTTAAGAAAAATTTCAACAACAAACAGGTGGTACTCCTACACCAAAGTGAAAGGAGGAAGTCCTTATTGTTTTTGTTGCAACAATTTCTATAGTATAAAGTCGCAAGTGAAGGATGGGTTTTGTTAGAAGGAACATTGGCCACCTCTTGGTTGACACTACATCTCCAGGTGTTGGTGAGTAATCCACCACGAACCACATTCATAATACCGATGATAATTCCCATCCTTGGGGCCATGGAGGACACAAACTCGGATGGCTTAGCAAATAGATTGAGAATTGAAGATATTTCTATCATAGGAGATTCTGGGGTCATCTTCAACTAGATTAGAAAAATATCCCCCCACGGGATATGAAGCTCAAAAGCATCATAGTGAGAGCACTTGAGGATTCAGAGTCTTTTCAATCGCTTCAATGTTTTCATGTACTTAGAATTAACAAGGCCAGGGTTGATTCTTTTGCTAACCTAGCCATACGAGACTCTCCGGGAACATTACGAATCGACAATCATGAAACTCTTCACTATATCCCTTAATTATGGTCACGATGGGAACAGAGATTGGCTATTTGAGTCACAAAGGGGCCCCAAAAGCTAACTTTGACATATATTATAACTGTCATTCAGGTTATTTCCCAAGGTTGAGGCCGGGGATGACACATGGCAAAGGAGATAGGAGCACGTTTTGGATTGGGACGCTGACAGGTGGAAACAATATTCATTTAACCCATGCACTATTGACCTCAACTGTTGATTCACACAAGCGATCCTCTACATCCATTCCCTCCTAGTCAAATTCGAAGGTGTTTGCAAGGGTTTCGTTTATGGATTTGGTACGTTGTTGTACCCATTTGGAGTCACCATTTCTTAGGATTATTTCATCCACTCCTCACAATGATGGTCTCACTTGGCACCGGTCTTATCGCATGCTTGAAGTTCATTCTGGTTGGAGACAAGGGAGGTTGAAACTACTCCACCATCCAGGGTGGCAACCCAACATAAGAATTCAAGATGACACAACAGATCTTATGAATGAGGCATTCATTATGATTTCGGGTGGTAGTGAATTGGAAGCAACATTACAAGTAGAGCCTAACATTCTTTCTCCAGTAGGTCATTTGTGGACAATGTTCTCAACAAAAGTGCAGTTGGAAGGTGGTTTAGTTAACAGCATCGAAAATAGGAGATCAGGTGTTGCAATATGGAGACGTGAGCTCTAGGAGGAAGAGCACAAGGCCCTGGAAAACTTAGTCAATTCGCTTCAAATTAGTCTGCAGAATGCCTCTTCCCATCGGCAAACTGCAATGGAGCTACTTGTTGAGCAGCGACAGGGAATCCAATAATTGAGGGATGAAGTGGATGCAATTCGCCAGGAGGTTGTGGAGCTATGTCCGGTTAGGTCAACTTCAAGCCCGACTATCTGTGATTTCGCTTTGTCTCTGACTCCACTCAACCAGATACCAGATTTAAATTCACCACTGGACACTTCAGGAGAAGCGCATGATGAGTCCCACCCAACAAATGACTAATATGTATGTTTTGTTTTAGTTTTTTGGTAGTTGATATTTTTTGTAGGTTGCAATTTTGAGTTAGACTCAAGGACTCTGGTTAGCCGTATGATAGAGAGTATTAATTGATTTATCAAATTTGAAAAAGAAAAAAATATTTAATTTACTTTAAAATTTTATTTTCAGATTTGAAAATTTTAAAGAAAAGTATTAAAAAACATTATAATTTGATGAATTAAAATAATTAAATTAATTAATATTATTTTTTAACAAAATTAAAAATAAAAAATTCAAAGGGAAATAATTACTTAAAAACATTTAAAAAAATTCAAAATAAATATCATTATAAATTAATAAACTATTTTTTTTAAATCATCAACATCATTTTTTTAGTTTAAAAAAATAAAAGATTAATTAGCAGAAATTAAATTTTGTGGAGAAAATAACCATCATTCTTCTCGATTATTCAAATTAAAATCAAATTGACAGAATACATCACTATCTCTTATAATCTATCAAGTATATAAGACAAAAATTATTAAATAATTATAAAAAAAGAAACCTTCGAAAGTTACTTTATTCTGTACCGTTAGTCAGCTCACCTTTATTTTTTTATTCTGCTTGCGTGGAAAGTGTTCCATAATGGATCCGAAAAATATTTAACTAATTTACCACGAGATAAAAGCGTAGTGAAAAACAGAACCATCCGAGTGACAGTTAAGTAACACGAATACCGACCTTATTGACGTGGCTCCACCATGACGAATAACTTTATTTCCGTGAACGTGTTTGCCACGAATTTTAGGCCTCGCCTAGTCAGCCATCAGACGACGGAGAGAAGCAAGGGACAGTCAAGACGATCTGAGCCGTACGATGCGGAAAATGACGTCAGTTCTAGGTCTGTCTGTTCTCTTGTCCTCGCAAAATATTATTATTTTAAATTAATTGACTATTTTATAAAAAATCATAAAAACATTTTTTCATTAGATTAATTTAAAAGAAAATAAATATGGTTTTAAATTAATTAATTATTTTATAAAAAATCATAAAAACATTTTTTCCTTCCTTCCAATCTAAAGAATAGAATATCATAAAATTAATTTACAGGAATTGAATTTTAGTGGAAAAAATAACAATCATCTTACAATTAGCACAGTCGCTAACTCGTGGTAATTTAAAATGTAATTTCCAAGAATGAAGTTGAAAGAGTGCCTGCTAAACGTGGTAATCTTAAAGGTTAATTATTTAAACGTGGCAATCATATAATGTTACAGTAATTTCTTAATATGATTAGGTAAATGTTAAAAAGTAAACAGGTTAACTGATGCATTCATAAATGCAATGAAGCTATCAACAATAAATCTGACTCGTTAATTTTGGAGGACAACTAAAAATATACCGGCATCTTCAATGTATATTCAAGATATAAGTATACCCTAATATATTCAAAGTAAAATCAAATTGACAAAATACGTCACTATCTCTTATAATCTTTTAAGTATATAAGACAAAATTTAATAAAAATAAGTTTAGAAAGTTACATTATTATGTACCGTGAGTCTTCTCACCTTCAATTTTGTCTTATAATCTTTTAAGTATATAAGACAAAATTTAATAAATAAAAGTTTGAAAGTTACATTATTCTGTACCGTGAGTCTTCTCACCTTTAATTTTGTCTTATAATCTTTTAAGTATATAAGACAAAATTTAATAAATAAAAGTTTGAAAGTTACATTATTCTGTACCGTGAGTCTTCTCACCTTTATTTTTGTATTCTGCTTGCGTGGAAAGTGTTCCATAATGGATCCAAAAGATGTTTAATCTTTTAACTAATTTACAACGAGAAAAACGCGTTGTGAAAAACGGTACCATCCGAGTGACAGCTATCGAACACGAATACCGACCTTATTGACGTGGCTCATCCGTGTTCATTTTGTTGACGTGGCTCCACCGTGACTAAATAACTTGATATCCGTGAACGCCCCTAGTTAGCGGTCGGACGGCGTAGAGAACCGAGAAGCAGTCAAAACGATCTGGACAGTACGATGGGGAGAATGACGTCGGTTCTAGGTCTGTCTGTTCTCATGCCCCTCGCAAGACAACGAGAGAATGGGAGGGGGATTGCTGAATCGGGGACCGATTGCTACAACTTCTCCAAATTTTGAGCCGTTTTGCAATCCTGGCGATATTTTGAGTCGTCATGGCTTTTTCCTTGGCGTTCTGAGAACGCTATAGCTCTTTTTTCGTTCTCGTTTTGCACAATCTTGTTGCATTTTGGTTCAATTTCGTGCATTCGTGCCGGGATATATCTATGGCGGCGAACTCTAAGAGGTTTCGGCGTTTTCCGAAACAGATATTTGCTAAAGCTTGCACTCAATTTCACTGGCGTTTTGTGTTCCGCTGGTGCTCTTTGCTAGGGAGTCGCTAGGCCTTTGGCTTGCAGCTGTCTTGTGTGTTCTTTTCGGCTTCGAACTACGAATGTTTTAGAGTTTCTACTTTCTCGCTGCGATTCGGCTTTTGCTGTGATCCCTAGACAGTTTGATAAAATTGCTGGATTTTCGGAAGAAATTTTGGTAAAGATTGTGAACAAGAGCTTAACTGGGACTGGACTTGTTCAATGTCATGGAAGAAAGATTAAATACCGGCGAACACTTTAAAGCTTAAACAAAGTCGTTCTAAATGCGAGTTTATTTATCAAAGATTGAGGTGAAGATCTGATATCCGTCTCAGTATTGAAAGAATCAGTTAAAACCTTAAATGCGCGTATATTTCTTCGAGATGGCGCCCAGAACTTTGCGATTTTTTTTCTGAAGCCTTTTCAAAGTACCTAAATCTGTTTATTTCTTTGTTTTCGCAAGAAAACAGAAAAAGGCTTTCCGCGCCAGGTTTGATTGACAGAACCTGTGGAAATATCCCTTCATTTTGTGGGAATATAATTTTCTTATGTGACTTTCTTTCGAAAGATGTTTTTCGGCCGCCATTGTTTTGTCATATTTCCAATTTCAATCAACTTTGTGATATTTATTGTACTTTAGGGGCGTTTGAATTTCTTGGAATCGTTCCAGAGTTGCTACAATCAACTTTGTTATATTTACTGTACTTTTGCGGCGTTTGAATTTCTTGGAATCGTTCCAGAGTTGCTGAAGGGAATATATTTGAAGAAGCTTGCATCACAATACTTTTAAAGAGTCGTGCGGTTTTGCTTGAAATTACTTCCAGGTATATCAATGCTCTTTCGGTGGAGTTCCAGACGTGCCTATTTTATTGTTAGTTTTTTTATTATAATTTTAATTAACTTCCATATTTGATGAGTGTTTTTTATTAAAATTAAAATAATATAATATTTTATTATGATGTTTAGTATTTTAATTTATTATAATTTATGTTTAGTGATGTTTAGTATTTTATTTGATGACGTGCCTCCACTCCTAAGCTTAGCCGTTTCACTTTCTCTGCGTTTGAAATTCATTGCATAAGCTCGATCTCCATGATCAGTATCTGGAACTTCCTTGGGCGCATTGGAGGTGGATTTTTGTTCGAGATTGGAGCAAGGTACCAAAAACCAGGTACCACCTGTCTTATAAAATATTTAGATGACTGAATTTCTGCGCAAACCAGATAAGAATGAGCCGAGGATTTAATGAAATTTGTGGACTGCTCATCACATTTGTTATATAAACTCTTTAAATGCTTGAATTCTATCAAAACCAGGTACCATCTGTAGTATAAACTATATAGATTTTGGAATTTTAGTCAAAACCAGGTACCATCTATGATATGACATTTAAGGATTTGAGTTTCTGCCAAATGCAGTGCCATCTGTCATATAACTGTTTAAAAATTTGAAGTTCTGCCCAGACCAGGGAAGAATCAGCTGAGAATTTAATGAAAATTGTTGACTGTTCATCACACCCACGGTTTGTAGGTAGATGATGAATACTGTGATACCTTCATACACAAAACGCATTCATTGCATTTATGTCCGTGCCACGTTATAACCTGCCTGTAGACAAATAGGAAAAGAATATTTTCGTTGGGAGATTAGGAAAAACTACAATGCATCTGGTGATTCTTTTGAAGGTACAAGTAATTCGCTATCATGGAGAGGTGGATGCAGGCGCATTGCATAACCATGGTAAATTGCATAACCAAAATTTTGAACACCATGATTTAATGAGCTCATTTCTATACTAAGTATAACTATCATAATTGCATTGCATGCAGGGACTATGCATACCCTAGACCTGTTACAATGGCTGCAACACAGATCATAATGGCAATCGAGCAGCTTGTTTTTGAAACATCTTGGCCTGGATATTTATATATGGGAACTTTGCGGGTGGACTTGGGGGTATGGCGCGCATTGATCTATTGTTCCAGCAACTCTTTGGTTGGAAAAACTTTGGTTCTTTATACAATTTTATCACCATGCCCAATCCAACAGGATATTTAATTTTTTAGGGTCTTATTGTTGTCACTATCTACTATTGCGAAGCAGAGAAAATCACCCGAAGATGCACTCTGCTTGAGAAAATCACCCGAAGATGCACTCTGCTTGTTGCAGTGACTTCACTTAAGAATTTTCCAGAAGTGTGTAATGTATTCATTTTTGCACAACCCTATAAGGACCTGTTTGGAAAGCTTAAAGCCTTGTGGTTAGTCTCCCTACTTGTTACTGAATTATAATAAAACTCTTTTCATATTATCAAATTTGTAATTAAAAAAAAAACATTTACTACTACCGTAGCTTATTCAGGTGATGAGGATGTTAAAATTGAACATTTTACATTCACAGCATGCAAAAATTATAAAAAATTGTTGCCTGCTATATTATATTCAATACCTATCTTTACTATTTTTCTATGGAAGACTGGCTCGATTTCTAGTTTTTCTATAGAAGACTGGCTCGATTTCTAGATTGTGATGTCAAATTTTATGGACCTGTAAATCAACTAATTAAGGCTCTACTATTACAACAGAGATATGGCTCAGCCTTAATAACTATGAAAATAATTTAATCCCAATTAATAAATATGAAAATAATTTAACACTATGCACAAATCAGTTATACACGTCTTCTCTCATAAATTGAATTTTTAAACTAAACCCTAACCCTAAATATAGTAATTCATTTATTAACATTATTATTGATAATCTTGAAAATAATATTATTAATAATGGTGAAAGTGAGGTAATATTGTTAATGTTTAAATGTAATATATTATTAATGTTTAAAACTAATGTAATATTGATGTTAAAAATTAATGTTATATTATTAATGTATTAATTTTATATTGTGTAAATATACTATTAGTGTGCCCCGGATGGGGTGACACGCGGCATAGAGGAGATGACACCCGGACGTGCACTCAGCTCTGGTTTAATGGTTGATGGCCGCCACCCACACATCCGCATTAACGATGGTGGACGGCCATAGCAGAGGACATGCGATGGAGGTACTCCTCCCTCGCGCGACCATTAACCCCCCCTGCGCACACGGTTTCATTGCGGATATGGATGGACGGAGGCTTCGGCAGTTTGGTTATGGTTTTTCTTTTGAGCCCGAGCAGCGAGGTAAGGCTCCCGGTGCGGCTATGCCATGGTTATTTTCCGCCTTCTCCCTGCACTCTGAGAAGATTTTCCAGGGCTGGTGGCTTCTATGTGTGTCTAGAAAAAGTCGGCTTTCCTGCGCCCAGCACCCGTAGCCGCTCTCGACCTGGTTTCTTTCTAATTCAGCTCTGCATTTGATTGGCATTTGCTTGGGTACAATGGTCAGGAAGCAAGGAAATCCTCGACGGGGTTCAGCTTGGGAAGCACACAAAGCGCAGAGGCGCCAGGAGGAGGAACTTGAACGCGCTCTGGCTTTGGCGTCGTCCATTCTCAGGAAGAAGGCCCGGGTTGAGAGGAGGGCGTTGCTCGACACAATCGTCGAGCAGGGAGCTGGCTGCAGCAGGGTAGGGAAGGAGACCGAGACCACGGAGTTGTTTCCATGTTGCGTCGTGGAGGAGGACCTGTCGATTGGGGACTTGCCGTGCGACGAGAAGCCAAGCGCCATGGAGACGCTCAGCAGGCAGGGTACCAAGTGTATCCTGACTACGGAAGACGACCTCCCTGGCTGCGTGGTTGAAGAAATACCATGGATGGGTGACCTGCACGCTACAGGTGCCGAGAAGATTGTGAACGCGGAGATGGTTGTGGTGGAGAGGAAGCTTGCGGTTGGCATTGGCGAAGCTGTGGAACTGAAGACTGCTCCTCCTAGTGGCTTGGGTGGCGAAACGCATGGTCCTCTCCTCAGTGAAGAACACCTGGCCTTGGTGTTCGAGCTCCGTAGCCACATGTCGGACTTGGAACACAGGGCCCTCCTCATGGGTCAGCGCATGGATCTACTACTCGATGCGTTCTCCGGGGCTCCAGCTCAGTGAAAGTGCCCCCTGTGCAGGCAAACGTTTGCCATTCCGGTGGGGACTTGGCAAACTGGAGGACGCGACACGTCACCGGGTGCCTAGGTTCTTCTGTTATCCAGGTTTTTAGCTTTACTGTGTAACTGTTTTAGGTTTATCTGGACCATTGGCATCTGTCCTGGTTTCCTCCGGGCAGGACAGATGTCTCTTTTCTTATTGTATTACTGTATAATTGCTAGTTACCTCCCACTTATGCTGGTTTCCGGTCACCGACAGCATTTTTGGTGACTGTAGCCATGACTCTGTTTATTTTGTCAAAGTTTTGAGATAATCTAATATAGCAGGAACTACTCCTTTTTTATTTAAAAAAAAAATATATACTATTAGTGTAAAACAGATTAATAATAATAAATAAATAAATATAGTAATATGACAATAAAGTTTAATAATTAATATTTTAAACTTTAAAAAATTATATTTAATAAATTTAAAAAAATTTTAAATTTTTATAGATTTAATTGAATAGTTTAAATAATATGATTGTGGGAGAGTAATTAAATTTCAAACAAATGTTCCTGATAAAATTTTGGAAAATTTTGTATACTATGTAGAGAAATTTTTGAAATTAGTGTGATCAATCACCATACTTAACTAATCTCTTAAATATATCTCTTTAACCCTAAACCTTATATGTATAGCCTACAAATTTGATTATTTATTTTGTAAATGTGTCCATCCCATGCATGCTAATAAATATATAATTATTTATTAGCATTAATATATAATCTTCATATTATTAAAAATCCTCACAGTAATATGAAGATTATATAATATGTGGAGTATAGTAATAATTATTTTAAAATTAAATAATATAATTTTAAAATAATATTAAAATAATAATCTTCATATTATTAAAATAATTGAATCTAATAATTTTAGAAAACTTAAAATAAAATAATTAAAATATTTTCTTTGTAAATTTTTCTTATTTTTAAATCCAAATATTTATGTTTCCAATAACTATATAACATTAATTTTATAATTATTGATATTAATGTTATGCAAGTATCCACTTAATTAATAATGTTATATTAATGATGCATTAATATTTCAATAATATTACATTAGTTATTTTAATAATGATAATGTTACATAAATATAATTTTTATAATGTTACATTAATGTTAATAATATTACCTTAAGATGTTTCCTTAATAATGTTAATATAAGATGCTTCCTTAATAATGTTATGTTAACAATGTGATATTAATGTAAATTTTTCTTATTTTTAAATATAAATAATCATGTTTTAAGCCCCGGATGGGGTGCCACGCGGCCATTTGGTGACAGCTGGAGGCGCACTCAGCCTGGGCTTAAATGCCGAGGGCCGCCACCCACAAGCCAACATTAACGATGGGGGACGGCCTCTGCAGCAAACGTAAGTTGGATGTACTCCTCCCTCACGCGCTCATTAACAATCACAACGCACTCGGGATGGGAGAGGTTAAATGTGGGCAAACGGTCTCGGCTCCTGGCTATATGAATTTCTTCACGCCTGGTCAGAGCAGGGCTGCACCTGCCTCGGCTGTAATTCTCGCTGGATTGCTCTGGTGTAGCCAAGCTCCTTTCGCGCTCAGACCCTCAGCATTTTCGGTGTATCTTTCTCTGTTTGAATCGAGACAGGCTAGGCCTGCTCGCGCCCTGCAATTAAACTCACCTTTGTCTTGGTTCACCTGCATCTTATTGTTCTCGCTCTACTCTCTCCCCATGGCTCGGAAAAGAGGGAGACCTCGCCGTGGCGCGACCTGGGATGATCGCAAAGCTCAGAGGCGTCGGAGAGAGCAGCTGGAGCGTGCCTTGGATATGGCGACCTCCATCATCAGGAAAAAAGCAAGGGCAGAGAAGCGGGCGCTCCTCGCCACCATATCCGAACATGGAGCCGGTTGCAGCCATGATGCGAAGACTAATATCCAGGAAGATGGGCAGGAAGCTGGAATGGAGGAGGAGTTTCCACCCTGCGTTGTGGTGGAAGACCCGTTCATGGAAGAATTGACGATGGTGGCGACTGAGGCAACTCTTCAGGAGAAGCGCACTCTCGTTTCGGCGCAAGACGACTACATCCTCGGCTGCATAGTGGAATAAATTCCCTGGCCTGGTGAGGACAATGTTAGCTGCTGTGACACTCAGACGAAGGATGCAGGAGTGGCAGGCGCAAAGGTGGCTGTGGAGCAGCGAGAGCTCGACGTTGGTTTGGGAGTGGCGACGGGCTCAGTGGATGTGGGTGGCAACTTGCATGGGTCTCTCCTCAGGGAAGAGCACTTGGCTCTTGTGTTTGACCTCCGTGGCCACTTGTCTGACCTGGAGTATCGGGCCCGCACCATGGGACAGAGTATGAACATGCTCCTTGATTCTTTCTCCAACGCGCCAACTAAGCAGAAGTGCCCCCTCTGCGTGCAAGATTTTGCCATCCCGGCTGGGTTCTCGTGGCAGAAGGACGAGGTCTACAAGCCACCTGGCATCTAGGTTTTTATGCTCTTGGTTCCTAGTTTACTTTGTTACTGTTTTATGTATATTTGGACTGTAGACATATGTCCTGGTTTCCTTCGGGCAGGACATATGCTACATTGTTTAAGGTCTATCATGCTAGTTGGTTGTAAGTTTTATTATGCTACTATGTTTTACCTATGCTGGTTTCCGGTTATCGGCAACATTTTTGGTAATTCCAGGCATACTTCTCTGTACATTTTGCAAAAGCTTTTTGCCTCTCTAATATAGCAGGGTCTACCCTTTTTATTTAAAAATATATATATATAAATAATCATGTTTTCAATAACTATATAACATTAATTTTATAATTATTGATATTAATGTTATGCAAGTACCCACTTAATTAATAAAGTTACATTAATGACACATTAATATTACAATAATGCTACATTAGTAATCTTAATAATGATAATGTTACATAAATATAATTTTAATAATGTTACATTAATGTTAATAAACATTGAATATCTTTCATTAATAATGTTATGTTAACAATGTGACATTAATTTTAATAATATTACACGAATATAATGTTTTTTTTTTTTACAGGAACAGATAATGGAATTTTATTATAGAAAAGAAGTGGTACGCCACTGGATCTATTATATATGAGTTGGGCGAAACTTGGCTAGAGAGTTACAAACATCACACAAGTAGTTCTTAACATAGTCATTACTTGCGAAGGCTTCTATACAAAATGCCTTCCTCGTAGAGTTATTTGTCGTGGCCAATTCCTAGCCTAGGTGCCTCTTGCCAGGTTACTTGGAGCCTCCCTTCTTGGGGTGATCCATCTTCTGCTTCCATTCTTTATTTAACTGCTCCATTTGTTGTTCCAAGCTGCTGACCCTTTCATCGAATTCTTGTTTTGGGTCTTTGAGTTCCTTGCAGAGTTTCCCCAGTTCCTCATAGAGACCGAATTTGGTAGAAGTGGTGTTATTTTCCAACATCTCCAGTCGTCTCCCTGCGTCGATATCTAAGTTCTGGAGGAAGTCGTCCAGATTGTTCAGTTGATGCCTGAGATGTTGCATGTTCGCCTCCAGTGTTGCCAGTCGCTCTTCTGTCGTTGTCTTACTGCCTGAGCTCGACTCCATCGCTTCCCTTGATGCTTTTGGGTTGTTGCTCCTACGCGGGGTTCTCTCTCCTCTAATCGCCACACTTTTGCTTGCCTTCCTCTCTAGTCTTCAACTTTTTCTGGACTGCGTAGCTTCCTTCCTTGTATCTTCTTTTAACTCAGAAATCCACAGATTCGTTGCTCCCATGTGATACGCGTGATCTAGAGAGCATGGGCTCCTGCTTGGTTTCAACTACCAAATGATGGCTGACTCCATTTGATCTGACATCCTCCTGACTGCTAACTGTGATGGATTCAACCCTGTACCTTCAAGGACTTGACTTGCCCACTTGCCAGCTCATATCCCTGTCTTATACCAATCTCTCATGGGAGTTCCCAACTGGTCAAGGTTCCATTGATTTGTAAAATTCCAATTCTTGAGAGGGCTCCCCTGTTGGCTTCTTCGTCCCCTATTGTATTCATTCTTTGGAGGACGTTGTAAAGATGATAAGTTCGAAGATTTCCTAGGAGGAGATGTATTTTCTCCAAAATGTGTTGGAGTTTTGCATTTCGGGCTTTGTTGTGGAGAATTAAGGCTTGGATTATTAGCCGTGAATCCCCTATTATCACCACCTCTCAGACGTTGTGAAAAAAAACTTGATTTAGCCCCTGCCAGAGGGCCAAAGCTTCTTCTATGTTATTGGTTTCTATGCCAAGTCCCCAGACAAACCTGATTTCTGGGAGTCCGTTGGGGCCTACCAGGATTCCTCCTCCTCCTGCCACTCCCGGGTTCCCTTTGGAAGCTCCATCAAAGAATAGAATGTACTTATTTTCCTTTCTTTTCCATTCTTCGAACTTTTGCTCCTCCATCCTGATTTCCCATTCTTGGTGGTGTGAGTTGTTATGATTTTGTTGTTGTTGATCTTGGAGCTTAAGATGTTCAATCCAGAGTTTCTCTTCCAATTCTAGCAGCTTTGAATTTGTTTCTTTACAGAAGTAGGGGGTGCTCTTGCCAAAATGGGCCTTTATCTTTGTCGCTACCTGAGAAGGGCTGCTTTTGGCTTCTCTGAATAACCTGTTATTTCGTTTGAGCCGGATCTTCTAGAGAATAAATTTTGGGAGGGTTCTCCAAATCTTGGAGAGTTGACCCTTTTTTGTTGTTTGAAAAGGGTAGAGGGAGTTCCAATTCCGGAGCAGGGCGATGACTTCTTGAGGTAAAACAAGGGTGTCTGGGTGCAGTACAAGGGTTAAATGCCAAACTTCTTTGGATTAAGTGCAGCTTAAAAGTAGGTGGTCTGTAGTTTCCTCTTCTTAACAACAAAGTGGGCATCTGGAGGGGCCTTCCCATTCTCTTTTTATTATATTTTCACCAGTGAGAATACCTCTGTGTGTCGTGGTCCAGACATACATATCTATCTTCGGAATTGACTTGGAGGACCAGATGGATTTCCACATTGTTGGGTCTGAGGGCACATGAGGAACTGTTTCTATATGTTGATATCCTATTGCTATAGTGTAAGTTATAGAAAACGGTCCCCATCCTCTCTTGTCTTTTTTCCTTTTTTTTAAAGGGGTTTTCCCTTGCAATCAATACTTCAGCATGTTCCGTTCCTCTTCTAGCTCTGGGGGTAACTTGGCAATTTCCCACCTTAGCTAGGAGTGGCTTTCATTGTTTTCCCAACGTGAGATATCCCACATATTGTGTAAATTCTGGAGTCTCATCTAAGGCAATCTAGACCCTGCTTTGAGTCTAGTGGTGGGTCTCCCATGATTGAGTCTTCTCAAACCTTGATTTATTTACCATTGCCTAGTATCCAAGTGAGGTGAGGTTTAAAGTGTCTAAGAGCCTTCTGGCAAAGAGAGAAGATTGGGGATCCTTTTGCCACCTTTGTTGGACTGTCAAGGCACTTTTTCTTTGGGCCTCGAAAATACTTCTTCCATAACGCTCTTTTACTCCAGGAGGAATTGCCGATGATTATGCACCATAAGATCTTTTCTCCCAAGGCTAAATTTTGAGTCTGGGGTTCTTAAATTGGATTCCCCCTTCAAGGTAGGGCTTGGTTGTTTTTTCCCAGTTGATAAGGTGTAGTTTCCTCCCTGTCTGCTTCCCTCCCTCCAAGAGGAATCTTCTGAACAGTGCTTCAATTTTTTGGAAAGTGAACATCGGGGCTAAAAGTAAGGAGATTTGGTAGATCAAGATTCTAACTAACACTGCCTTGATGAGGACCACATTGCTTGCAAGGTTTAACTAGTTTTCTCCCCAAGAGTTTATTCTATTTTTAAGTTTTTCTATCAGCTAGTCCCAATGCAAAGCCTTTGGATTGTATTTGAAAATAGGTACGCCTAGGTATTTAAATGCATCCCAGGTGGTGTAGCCTTCCATTCCAAGGATTATTGAGATATCTAGAATCTCCCTTGGAGTTATGTTCGACCCAAAGATCTTACTTTTAGTCAGGCTTATCACACTTCTTGAGACTTTTGTGTAGGCGTCTAACTCCTTTTTGAATTTCCTTGCTGTAGGCATACTTGCTCCTCCCATTAGCAATGTGTCATTTGCAAATTGGCCATGGTTGATGTATTTTACCATAGGGGAAATTCTCAGGCCGAGAAGGTTGTTATGCGATTGGCCATGTTCTAGTTGGTAGCTCAAAACCGAGGCTTGGTTGGCATAGAGGAGTGGGTAGAGGGGGAAGCCTTGCCTAAGGCCTCTGGAGGCTTGAAAGAACTTAGTGGCTCGACCATTCACTAGAGGGGCTATCCAAGGGGAGCCAATACAATCTTTAATCCAATTTATGAAGGAGGGGGCGAAACCAAAGTTTTCCATAACCTTGAACAAAAATTTATGTCTGACTCTATCAAACACATTTACCAAGTCGAGTTTGATTATCATACCTTTGTATTTTCTGTGAACGCTTGAGTGCAGGGCCTCTTGGATGAGGATTATGTTATCCACTATATATCGGCCTTTTACAAAACCTCCTTGATTTTCCGGGATAATAGCGGGAAGGATATTTTTAATTCTGTTAGCTATTATTTTGGTGAGGATTTTGTAACTTGTGTTGCAGAGAGAAATTGGGAGAAACCTTTCAAAGTTGATTTCTCCTTTTTCTTTGGGAATGAGAGCAAGAAAAGATGAATTTGTTCCTCCTCCTATCTTGGTGCAAGTCTGAGACTTCCTGATCAACTTTGTAAGGTTTGATTTTATTATATCCCAGCCATTTTGGTAAAATATGGCTGTGAACCCATTTGGACCTAGGGCTTTGTCTAGGTTCATTTGATCAAGTGCATCTTTTATTTCTTGTTGCTCGACTACCCTAGTTAGCTTGATGTTGACATCTTAGTGAATGAGGGCCGAAACTAAAGAGAGGGGGTAATCTTTGGGATATATAGCAGTTCTTTGAGTTTATGTGTAAAGATTTTTGAAAGCTTCTGCCACAACTACTTTTACGCCTTCAAAATCTGTTATCGTCTGATTTTGGACTTGACTTTCCATGACATTCTTGAACTACTTTCGAGCTTCGGCTTGTTTGTGGAAGAAGCCAATATTTTTATCCCCTGTTTCCAATGAGAGGCTCCTAGATTTTTGTTTCCAATACTTTTCCTCCTCTCTACAGGCTTGATGCCAATTCCTTTGGAGCTGATCCTCTTGTTGCATAGTTTCTTGGGTGATTTCTTGATTTCCCATATCCAGCTGGTCTTTTTTAAGTTGTTTTTGGGTTTCTTGGTAGGATAAAGTAGGGTTAGGGAGATTTTTTTCCCAGGACTTTAGCACTACCTTTAATCTTCTGAGTTTTTCTTCCCAAACAACGAAGGCAGAGCCTCTTACTATTTCATTCTAGGTTTTGGTAACCAGATCCTGGAAGCTTTCATCTTGGAGCCAGGCTGGGATAAATCTGAAAGGGATTGGCCCGAGGTTCTTGTCATGTGAAATGTCTAACAAGATTGGTTTGTGGTCTGACACACTATGAGGAAGGATGAAGGAGGACAGGGTGAGGCCCAGAAGCATAAAGGTTCTATGAACTAAGAACTTGTCCAGCCTAGCAGCAATGTGCCCCGATCCTACCCTCTTATTAGACCACGTATATTTCCCTTTAGTAGGTTTGAAATCTTCTAGCTCCCAATCTGACATGATATATTCTACCCATTCCCTTGTTGGATCTTGCACAATGGAGCCACCTTTTTTCTCGGTCGTTGTCAGGGTTACATTAAGGTCCCCCCCAATGATGATATTTTCCAACTCATTTAGTAGTAGGTAATCTTTTAGGGTATCCCACCAAAGTATTTTTTCCTCTAAGAGGATAGGCACATAAATATTAAAGAGACTTACCTGTCGGCTCGTTTCTTTGTGAAGGAGGTTGGTGTAGATCCAATGCTTGCATGTTTCATATTTAATGAGGTCATACTTCGTATGGTTCCAGAGAATGCATATACCTCCTGAGGCTCATCTTGCACTTTCGGCTATTCCTTTGCTTGTTTTCCAAATTGCCTTTGTTATGTTGAGGAAGTCTTGTTCTTCCATCTTAGTTTCCTAGATAAGGAGGATCTCGGAGTTTGAAGTTCTAATCATATCTTTAAGCACCTCTTCCTTTATTCTACTGCAGAAACCTATGCAGCTCCAGGAGGTTAGTCTCATGATTTACCTGGGGGGGAGATATGGTATCCTTGAGGGGCCCTAGAGTGCTTCCTTGTTTGCCTAAAACTGATCAGTTGTTTGATTGTTGTCTACAATCCACTCAAGACATATTTGTATGTCTCCTTTTCTCTTTCTTCTTTCTTGGATTTCCTTCCTTGGTCGGTTTTTATTGGGGTGATAACGGTGTCACTTGCTCCCTCGCTGTCATTGTCTAAGGAGACCTCTCCTTCCTCCACTTATGGACCTAGGTTCTTTCCCCCCGTGGTTTGTCCTTGCTCTTCCACCCTTTCCGGGATCGACTCCTCTTTGGCTTCTTGAGTTGACTTCTCTTGCTCCGCTTCTACTATAGGTAAAACCTGAGGGGCTTCCCCTACTGATTTCTCTATTTATGGATCTAGTCCCCTAAACCTGTTTGATGTCGTTGTCTCTGGTTTGTTTCCTTTCTCCTTGGATTGAGAAGGGTTTGTATTTTCGTTCCTTGGGCCTTTTGCCTTGGATGAGGTTCTTCCTCTTCTGGGTTGTTGCTATCCTTCTCCGTTGTCTATTCCTTGTTTGGGTCTTTAGGGAAGTTTCGTTGAATGTGGCCATACTCATGACAACCCCTACATTTGAACGGAAGTTGTTCATAATCAAGCTTCTTGTAATGCTGCCAGTCTCCAACCTTTAACTTGATTGCCTCTAGGAGACCTACCTCTAGATCCACTTCCACACAAATGCGCGCATAGGAGTATTTGTCCTTGGGGTTCGCTCTATCGATATAATGACCGAGCCCATTTTCGATTGCCTAGAGTGAAGAGGAATTCCAGCAATGGATTGGGAGGTTTGGGAGTCTTACCCAGACTGGGACATCCTTGGGTACTTCCACCACTGGATCAAAGCTTGGAATCCAACGGTTCAGGTAGATCCCTTGAGTTCCCATGAAATAAGGTCTGTTTCTGAAGATGAGATCTCGATCTTCTGGCAAGATGAATTCAAAGATAAAGAAGCCTCTTCCCACCGCATAGCGGGTTACACTGTTCTGGATCAGCGGGCACCAGTTTCTTTGAATCCAATTGTCAGTGGACCTGGAAGAGGGACAAAGCCCAATAATTTGTCCTACCAAACCACGATATGATAGGGAGACTGCTACACACATAGGAAGGTCAGGGGGAATATCAATCTCCAGAATCGAGTCGAGTTTCTTAACGAAGCTTGGGGGAGTAGCTGGGGGTAGTTTCTTGCCATGGGCAACCAGAAGCTTGCAGAAGGATTTAGCTATGGAGAGAGGGGGCGATGGCACCCCTCCTTCGCAAGCGGCCATGGCTACAACAAAAGCGCTCAGAAGGTTAACCCTAGGAGACCTTAGAGTGATCGAAGGTTACACGAATATAATGTTAATATTGACTAAACAATAAATACAATTCTCGAGGAAATAGTGAATTTAAATCTTTATTATACAATCAATAAACATCATTGCATTTAAATCTTCATAGCAGCAACAAACACCATGAATTATAATGTTTGAATACAATTAATGTTATATCAGTTTGACAAATATTTTTTTTCTTAAACGATATTAAATTTTGAAGAATAGTTTATTCTTAAATGGAAAGACAACCCAGTAATTGTCAATATGGCTCAATCCATTCAAGTTATTCATCTTATTACATTTAATATGTCACAATATGGCTTAATTTTAATGTTTACTTCTTAATTTATGAAAGTGAAACTTAATCTCTCGCATTTTTACTCCTTAATTCAATGCCATCTTATTGTAGGTCACAAATATCAATGTCAACCTCATAAAATTATTGCTCTCTAAATGTGGCTATGTGACACACTCTTAAATGTAAACAACAAGACCAACTTCAAACAAAAATGTATTTCTCTTGATGAACACAGTAATATTGAAATGTTGACCATACTAAAAACTTATCCCAACATTACAACCTGACGAACATAGTAATATTGAAATGTGACGAACATAGTAATGTTGAAATGTGACGAACATAGCAACATTACTATGCCACAATGTATTAACCATGTTATATAACCACTTTATTAGTTGTATTAATATTATTGGTTATGTAATGGCGCCATTTCCACCTTTTTGATATACGCAAAATTACAACGTATATCAACCATGTTTTACTTAAAAGTGGTTGTTGTTGGCATTACTAATTGACATATTAATAATTTTATGAGGTTAACATAATGTATTAATAATCTCCCAACCTCGCACTGTGACAAACATTCCCAATGTCGCCATGTGACGAACTTTTTCGAACGTAGCAATGTGACAAAACATTATTGACGCCACATTATAACGACCATTTTCCGAATGTCGCAAAAGTAAAATATGATTCTACACTATGTCAAGTGTTTCCAAACATTGCATTATGATAAACATTTCCCTATGTCGCATTGTGACAAACATTTCCCAACGTCGCAATGTGATGACCATTTCCTAATGTCGCAATGTGACGACCATTTCCCAATGTCGCATTATGATGAACGTTTCCCATCGTCACAATGTGATGAACATTTCCCTTTTGTTATCAATGTCCTTAGGAAACATATAAATCATTGTCTAAAAAGTAAAACATGATTCCATACATCTCATTGTGACTAACATTTCCATTTCATTATGATGAACGTTTCCATTGCATTGTGACTAACATTGCATTATGATGAACATTTCCCTACGTCACATTGTGACAAACATTTCCCTACGTCGCATTGTGACGAACATTTCCCAACGTCGCAATGTGATGACCATTTTCGAATGTCGCATTGTGACAAACGTTTCCCATCATCACAATGTGACGAAAATTTCCCTTTTGTTAGCAATGTCCTTAGAAAAAATATAAATCATTGTCTAAAAAGTAAAACATGATTCCATAACTCTCATTGTGACTGACATTTCCAAACGTTGCACTCTGATGAACATTTCCCAATGTTGTGATGTGATGAACATTTTCATATGTCGCAATGTGACAAAAAATTCTTGAGGCCACATTCCAACTACCATTTTCCCAACATTGCAAACGTAAAAGATGATTCTACATTGTGTCAAGTGTTTCCAAACATTTCATTATGATGAACATTTCCCTACGTCACATTGTGACGAACATTTCCCAATGTCGAAATGTGACGACCATTTCCCAATGTCGCACTGTGACGAACATTTCCCATCGTCACAATGTGACGAACATTTCCATTTTCTTATCAATGTCCTTAGGAAAAATATAAATCATTGTTTAAAAAGTAAAACATGATTCCATACATCTCATTGTGAAACATTTCCATTGCATTATGATGAACATTTTCATTGCATTGTGACTAACATTGCATTATGATGAACATTTTCATTGCATTGTGACTAACATTGCATTATGATGAACATTTCTCTACGTCGCATTCTAATGAACATTTCTCAACGTCACAATATGATGACCATTTCCCAATGTCGCAATGTGATGAACGTTTCCCATTGTCACAATGTGATGAACATTTCCCTTTTGTTATCAATGTCCTTAGGAAAAATATAAATCATTGTCTAAAAAGTAAAACATGATTCCATACATCTCATTGTGACTAACATTTCCATTGCATTATAATGAACATTTCCATTGCATTGTGACTAACATTGCATTATGATGAACATTTCCCTACGTCGCATTGTGACGAACATTTCCTAACGTCGCAATGTGAAAACCATTTTCCAATGTCACATTATGACGAACGTTTCCCATCGTCACAATGTGACAAACATTTCCCTTTTGTTATCAATGACCTTAGGAAAAATATAAATCATTGTCTAAAAAGTAAAACATGATTCCATACATTTCATTGTGACTAACATTTCCATTGGATTATGATGAACATTTCCATTGCATTGTGACTAACATTGCATTATGATGAACATTTCCCTACGTCGCATTGTGATGAACATTTCCAAATGTCACAATGTGACGACCATTTTCCAATGTCGCATTGCGACGAACGTTTCCCATCGTCACAATGTGACAAGGATTTCCCTTTTGTTATCAATGACCTTAGGAAAAATATAAATCATTGTCTAAAAAGTAAAACATGATTCCATACATCTCATTGTGACTAACATTTCCATTGCATTGTGACGACCATTTCCCAATGTCACAAGCATTGTCCAACGTTACATT
>SNQJ01S0039030.1:6249-18794 GCA_010110895.2 Picea sitchensis | reverse complement strand
TTTTGTTTAAAATTTATATTTTATTTTTTATATTTATTAATTAATTTTTAAAAATTAAAATATATTTCAAATAAATATTTGTTTTTCTATTTGTTTTGTCAAAGTGTAAAGAAAAAAATAAACATTGTTAAGATAAAAACAAATTGTTACAAGTTTTATAGTGAAACTGGGAGTTGGTCAATTCCTAAAACATCATGGGATGAAAGAGTGTGTCACCTTTGTGACACTAAGAAGGTCGAAAATGAAAATCATTTTCTATTAGATTGCTTAGCCTATACCCATATTAGATCTCGTTTTCAAAATATTGATCACACTACCAACCTTCTTAACCTCTTAACTCAACAAAAGTATGGTGATCTTGGAAAGCTTCTCTTAATGCTTTTAGAGCACAGAAACAAAATTCTAAAGAATTACAAGTAATCACTTACCCTCTTAAGGTGCGATAGACCAATTAGGGCTTAGTGGACCTTAATCATCATCATCATCATTAATAATAATTTTTTTAAATTAAAATAATTAATATTTATTTTTCTTATATACTTTAAATAAATATTTGTTTTTCTTATGTATCTTACTAATAATTGTTTTTCTTATATACTTTACTAATTCTGAATGATAGAAAAATAGTAATATCCAACTGTGGTCAATATCCAATTTGCTAAATAACATTGAAAACAGATGGATTATGAACGATAGAATTTAAATGCTTTCAGATCAAACAATCTATAATCCACCCACCACAACATTCAATACTGTGTAACAGACTAAATATTACTCACCATATCCAACCTGCTACATTAAATGCCATTAAATGCTATTACAGCTCCGAATATAAAAAGTAAATGCCACTACGGCTGCGAATATATAAATATAAACTTTCAGATTTGAATTGACAGCCAGAAAATAATTCAAATCCTAAGGACTATATACCACCAGCGGCAGAGCAGGGTGAATATTGACCGCCAACGAATCACACCGATCTATGTATAGCGACAACTCTGTCCGTTACTTTAAATCGTCTAACGGCTAAGATCAATTCTCCCCATTCTGGACCGTCAGATTATCTTTAAGGCACAGGACATTAGGCGTATAAGTAAACTGAAAGCGATGAATTATGGCCCCATTGACGTGGACTACACCACGTGTCCATTCGGAAACAGTTAAGACGATCTGCGTCGTCGGATGCCGAGGATGATGTCGGTTCTACGCCTGTTTGTTCTCATGCCCTCGCAAGAAAACGAGCTCAGGAGCAGGGGAAACTGGGAATGGTTTTCTGTGTATTTTTTAAATCCAATAATTTTTTGATTCGGAGAACGCTTGGTGTAACTTCTCCAAAATTTTGACGTCGTCTTTGCAATCCAGGCAAGATTTTGGACCCGGTGTGGCCTTTTTCGCAGCGTTCAGAGCCTTTTTCCGCTCGAAATTCGACATAACCTATAAGTATAAGGTATATTTTTCTTCTCGTTTTGCACAATTTGTTGCATTTTGGTTCAATTTTGTGCGTTTGTGCCGAGATTTGGCTATGGCGGCGAACTCAGCTCTTTAAGGAGTTTCTCGAGATAGATATTTAGTAAAGCTTTCGCAAAAACCGTTAAATTTCCCTGGCGTTTTGTGTTCTTTTGGAGTTTTTTGTTCCCAGGGAGTCACAAGGCCGGAGGTTTGCATCTGTCTTCTGTATGCTTTTCGGCTTCGGAGTTCGAAAGTTTTATAATTTCTCTTTCTCGCTGCGATTCGACCTTCGCTGTGATCCCTCGGACAGTTTGAGACAATATCTGGATTTTCTGAAGTAGTTTTGGTAAAGATTGTGAACAAGACCTTAACTGGGAGTGGATTTGTTAAATGTCATGGAAAAAATCTTGAATACTGGCGAACACGTTAAAGGTTACACAAAATCATCTTAAATACTAGTTTATTTTATTAAAGATTGTGATGAAGGGAAGCCTAAACTATCTTAAACCTGTATATTTCTTAGGACCGGAAAGAAACCGAAAAGGAAAAGGCTTTCAACTCGGAAGATGTTTTTCGGCCACTATTATTTTGTTATATATCTTTTATTTCGAATTTCAATCATAACTTTGGAAGATCTATTATTTTTGTTAAATATAATGTAACCTCAACAAGTTGACTATACACAGCCAGTTGTTCTGGTCAATTGTACTTTCTATTCTTGATTTGCTTGAGCCTATATAGCTCAGCTATTTTCCTTTGCATAATAACTTCTTCGTGATCTTCTTCATGTATTTGTTTTGTACTCTTCTTCATATATTCTAATATACTGTTTTCTGTTCTATTCTTTTCTCTCTGCATTTCTTGCTTCACAATTTATCATGGTATCAGAGCTACAGTAGTAAGCCTCTTCACACAGGCTGGAGAGCAACACGATCCTCAAAACAACGCAGAGCTTACACGGATCTTGAGAGCATTCGACACAGACTTTTCACAAGGCTTGGAGAGTTGTCTATCATACTCTTGAAAGATCCTCGCAGGAAACTTCCATGAGGAAGTTGTCTGCTTATACGCTCAAAAGATCAGCGTAAGAAGCTCACGCGAGGTTGCAGAGCATACTACGCTCGAAAGTTTCAAGGAGCAGAAACACGAGAAGGAAGCAGAGACTGAGAAGGAAGAAACAGTAAAGATTCTTGTAATTTTCAAGAATCATCAAAGAATTCACGAAGAAGAGCTTCAGAAGGCAGAAACGTTGAAGATTTCACGGAATTCGTTCAAATTTGTGAAAGATTGTTGCAGAAGGCAACATCGTTTAAAGCATTTTGGAAATCGCTCAAATCTATTAAAGACTTCAGCAGACAACGCCAAGCTTTAAAGAATCCGTGTATTTCTTTCAAATCTTTGAAAGATTCATGAATCTTTCTTCCACAGGAGCAAAGAATGCATCTCATGTGCAAAGAACAGCCATTGAGGCCGTAAGATTCGTCCTACGAACGGATCCAGAGCGGGAAACCAGTTCAGAAGGGACAAAGAGAGCGCGGAAAAGACGAAAGAATTTCAGCCGTTAGATCTTGCGCAGAGGACTGACAGTGGTTGGATCAGCGAGAAAGTGCACGAGGTTTAGTCCTTTGGAACGCACAGGAGAAATTTCGCCTTGAGAAGTCGCGAAATCCCGACATCATTTGGACCATCCATCAAGAGACACGTGGCGAGATCTCGGCATCTCGCTAACTCGCAAAGTGTAAAGATCAGAAGACTGTCGTGAGAATTTGTGAATCGCGAAATCATGAGTTATTCTGGACCGTTGGATTGAGATAGATCGTGAACCATCGATCTTATCCCATCACAAAATTGGGGATCGGGAGTTGGACGAGCAAAGGAGACTACTCTCCAAAAACCCCGATATGCGAAATCCCGACATCACAAATCGCGAAATCCTGAGAGGATTGTGAGCCATCAATCTCAGAGGACAGGTGGCAGCAGATCCAAGTGGCATGATTCGACATTTCGGAGTTCGGGATATCAGAGATCTTGTTGACGAAAGGTCGGGACACTCCACGGCGAAAGTCCCGAAATCCCAAAAAGATCACAGCCGTCCATTTGTTCGGACATGTGGCGAACATCGAGGAAACCGTCGGCATATCGGCTACCGGGGTTTCAAGTTGACAGAGGATTTGGAGTCACAAGTCACGAAATCGCGAAACGACGAGGATCGTCCATCTTGAGGGGACACGTGGCAACAATCTAGGCCTTCAGAGAAAGTCCCGAAAGGAAAGGGCCATCGACATATTGGGATTCGGCGTTTCGCGAATCTTGAGGACAAGAAGCACAAGCATTTCGGAATTGCGAAGTCCGAAATCCCGAAAGGAGGAAAGATTCGTTATGGGGCCCAGCTGACATCATCTCGTCAAAACGAGGGATCGAGAATCTCCATGGTGAAACCCCCGAAGCAGACCTGAGTTGTCCATCTGTTGGGACGCGTGGCAGAGATCGAGGCCTTCGAAAAAATCCCGATAGGAGAGTCCATCGACATTACGGGATTCGAAAAATCGCGAACCCTGAAGACAAGACGTCCGAAGCATTCAAAGTCTCGAAATCGCGAAAAGAGATCAGGATCGTCCATCATAGGAGGACGCGTGGAGGAGATCAAAGAATTCGGGAAATTTCCTGAAAGGAAAAGTCATCTATCGGGATGTCGGGGTTCGAGAGATCGGGGATTCCGTGGACAAGAGATCCAATACATTTTGACATTCGAAATCTCGAATCCTGGAAAAGAGGTATGACTGTGGTCATATAAGGCAAGGTCGCGTGGACCATGAGTCTAGCCCAGAGGGCTAACTAAAGTCAGAGCAAATCGGGATTTCGAAGCCAAAAAAACCCGAAAGAAAGATAAGGACACGGTCTTGTGAGAACTAGTCATATGGACTAGGGTATAGGCAGGAGGGGCTAGGGCGAGAAAAGCCAAATCGGTAAATCGGTAAATCGGAGATCAGGGATTCAAGAGGACAAAGAACCAGAAAAGCCCATAGGGCTTTAACCTTTAGGCGTGAGGCATGTGGTCACATTGATCGGAGACTAAGGGCCAATTCAAGGCCGATAAGCTCTCATCGACAATCGACGTTTCGACAATCGGAAGTTGGAGAGTTCAAAAGTCTCGTCTAATGGAGTTCTGAAACCACTGCAAATTACACGCAGGAGACAGGTAAGTAAGATTTGTTTTTTCTGTTTTGCTGAATTCCTTAAAAGATGGCGACGTCAAGCAATTTAGGACCAACACAGGGTTCGATTCTTCTTGGAAAAAACTATGAGTTCTGGTCTCTTCGGATGAGATCCTTCTTGCAAGCACAAGAGTGTTGGGATATAGTGGATCATGGATATGTGGAACCAGATCCAGCAGACCTGTCCACCATGACTAATCAGCAGAAAATTGCTCAAGCAACGCAGAGAAATAGAGAAAATAAAGCTAAATTTTGGATTCAAAATTCTGTGGATGACTCGATTTTTTCAAAAATCACAGGCACTGGTACTTCAAAACAGGCCTAGGACATCCTTAAATCTTCCTACCAAGGAAATGACAGGGTCAAAACAATTAAACTGCAGACCTTGAGAACGCAATTCGAGACTCTAAGGATGACAGAGTCCGAAAATGTGGATCAATTTTATGCTGTGATTCATTGTAGTTCGCTTCCTAGCTTGCGCGTTTGATCCTGATGATACGGCTCTGGCAACGATTACCTGGAGTTCTTGAGGATATATCTGCATATACCTGGAGTTCTTGAGGATATATCTCCATTTTTAAAGATTACCTGGAACTCTTTTCAACATATTTTTTACACATTAGCCTATTACTTTTTTCTGGGTTTTGTTGTTTTTTAAAGCAATTCCCTGCTTCCGTTTGATGTCAGTGGCAAGCAGTTTACACGCTCAGAGGAGTTATCATTTGGATTTTTTTGAATCGTTCCATAGCTCGTTGAAGGGAGTATATCTGTTTAGGCTTCTTGTTGCAAAGCACAAGAGCAAGGGAGTATATCTGTGTGGTATGCCCATGTGGGGAGGGGTTAAATGGAGAGAATCTTTTGAATTTAGTTTCGAAGGTAGGGTTTTTAGGAATATAATTTATGTATGTAGTTTAAATGATTTATGTTTTGGTTTTTTTTATATTAAATTTTTATTTTTGAGGTTTTTTTTAATATTATCCTTTTAATTTTGTCTCAAATATGATGAAAATTTATTGGATCTTGTTGGATCTGTAGATATATGAGTGGTTAAGTTTGCATAATCCAATTGTCTCAAGAATTAAATCCATTTATACATACAAAAATAAATTTTCTATTAATTTAGCATAATATCAAAAATTAAATTTTCATCTACTTTAAGCCTACATGTTGTGATTACAACTGTAATGTGATTACAACTCTAAACTTGTTTATAAGAAATGGAATTAAAAAGTTGAACAAGAATAAGCTTCTATAGAACAAGATCTCTACTCCCCATGGAGTCATCATTGGTGAGGGGGCAAGGGAGCATATAGTATCAACTTCCACTAGGACAAGTTCCATTGGTACTCTAACTTCAGAACCACCAAAGAATTTTTCATCACAAATTCTATATCATAAGCTATAGAGCATGCATTCACTCACGATGAGGCAAGATTTCTTGCATTTTCCCTTATAAATAAATCTATGGCCTAAGCATTGAAGCATGCTTGAAACATGATATAATTTGTTGATTGATAATAATGGGGTTCGAAACTTATGGACTTTGGCCTCATATAGCTAAGTATAGGAGTATGGGTAAGTGAAATATTATTTTAAAATTAATATTATTGTAGTCATTTTTGTCCAGAGTCATTTTTGTTTATAGTTATGGTTGTTAATTTATGTGTTAGAAATTTAAAACTAATAAATTATTTTAATAAGATAATTTAGGCATTTTGTAAAGTCGTACTCTCTTAACTTTTATAATTATGGTTATTAACTTATGTGTTAGAAATTTAAAACTTATAAATTATTTTAATAAAATAATTTATGCATTTAGTAAAGTTGTGCTCTCCTAACTTTAACATATTTGACAACACTTTTTAATAGCTTTTTAAGACTATCATTAATTTAAATTTTACAATTTTTTGATAGCTTTTGAAGAAGATTTTTAATTTAAATTTTACAACTTGATAAACCAAATTTAAGTAGCTATAACATCTATGCATTTGTGTTGTTAATGTGCACTTTGTTTTTTATGGGGTTTTTTTAGGCTACAAAACTATTTTTAATTGGTTTTTTTTTTATAGGTTACAACACTACTTTGTTGGCGCATGAGTATCTAGGATTGTGTAATGTGTATTTTTAAGTAATGTGTATTTTTAATTTTATTTTGGGATACATGTAGCCTATAACAATGCAATTTTAATTATTAATTTATTTTCTTGTAGTGATAATAAAAAATGCTTACATTGGATTCTAGTAAGTATATCATCACTTATGTTAACATATTTATACTCATGCTTAGTATTTCTTGAAATCATGGAGACACTCACTTTTTACTGCATATGTTGAATGACATTGAATATGTTATAGATTTTCTCTTTTTTTCTATAATTTAGAATTCATAACACAAGCATGAAGAAATATTTGCTTGAGTTTCTTTGTCTTATTTTGTGCTTATCACAGTTTATAAACATTGTAGTTATGGATCTTGCAACGATTTAGGACATTATTTAAATAAATAATAACCATCCTTCTACACATCCCATGCTTTGGGACATTGACCACGATGAAAAAGTGTGAGGTTGTTTCCCTCACAAACACACACTAGTCGAATTTGGTTAGGATGCAGGATCACCATTGATGTGGATAGCATTCATGCTATCATGGGGATACAAATGGATGGAAAGGATGACAATGATGCATTCACGCAATAATAATAGTGCAAACAAAGGGGGATATTGCAAAGGAGTCGATAGGTCCATGCCTAAAATTTGACATGAACAAGGTAAAGCGGGGATATGAAATATTCTCAAGAGTCCATTGATCAACATGGTATCACAATTGTTATTTACCAGAGTGTTGTGGACCTACTAAGTAGGAGAATGCTCAAAGGTGGTGGTTCATCTTTTTTATGTATGTGCATCTGATGTGAGGTTGAACCAGATTTCATACCTAACTAATGAAATCATGCAAAATTGAATGCATATAGGATAGATACTAGGACTTCTGTTATGCGAGTTTCTTATTGCTACTCTCATTCTCATAATAAGAAAATCTTACAGATATTGACCTTTCGTCAAGCTAAATTCATTGCAGTCTAGTATGAAGACTCATCTTTCTCAATAAACAAGGCCATGTAAGTCATAATCAACACTGCTTTTGAGGGATGCTACCATATGGAATGCGATTACACAAACCAATAGAATACCTAAGGCCATCATCAATGTGCATGGTTGACAATACAAGTTTTAGGTTAGCTAACACTCTTGTCATATGAGGTCATGGGTAGAAAAGAATAGTGTCAATCCAAAAGAAAAACTAGATATGTTGACTTCATGCTGACATTGAAGCATGTTGAGTGGGCCTTCAAGACATGGGTCCAAGTAGTAAAGGAACAAAAAGCGAAACAAGGAAATATGACCTCGCCATATAGAAGAATAGAGGAGGGAAGTTCAACAACGGCCCTAGAAAAGAAACCACAAATCACACGGATGGAGAGATGACATTAGAGTTCACTGAGTCAAATTACTTAGAGACATGCAAACAATT
The DNA here is from genome assembly GCA_010110895.2 of Picea sitchensis. Lineage (NCBI taxonomy): Eukaryota > Viridiplantae > Streptophyta > Pinopsida > Pinales > Pinaceae > Picea > Picea sitchensis. The sequence continues at coordinate 10,596 of SNQJ01S0039030.1, read as the reverse complement.
GGAACTAAACATCATCGATGAGAAGGAATTTGACCTAGTAATAAGAAAAACCCTATTGTCTCCTCCTTCCATCATTCTATGCATCCAATAGTTGGGTGATGTGAAGTATTTCAACAATCCTGCAAGGCAAGGGAACTAACATCAACACCCAAGAGTGTGTTTATTTTTGTATCTTTGGGAAGGTATTCTCACATGCCCTAGGTGTTGGGCATGTGGGAATCGTCATGGGCACCACATTACACTCTTCATTTGGAGAAAATTGTCATTGGAATGAAGCATGACCTTCATGGGTTTGGTGATGGGATTTGTGGGTTTGTGTTGGAGTTTTACATCCACAATAAATTCTATTATGATGTTGACTTGTGGAGGGGCTTCTATGTTGACCCCTAAGACTTGTATATAAAGGAAAGAGGTCATTGTGACATTTTATTTTGTGTAGAGAGTTTGGAGACATGATGGAGTTAGCATTAGCGAGTCTGCACTTATGCCAAGGAGCTCGGTGATCTCAGCAACGGAATGTCTATAACTATGGAAAATCTGGCCTAGGAAGGGAGAAACTGAGTGAATTGTACGAAAGTGTCCATACAAGTTTTCATACATGTACATGGGTTGCAATGAGCACAATCATGTATATACATGGGTTCCAGTAAGGTAAATCATGTATGTATGCGGGTTGCAGTGGGCGCAGTCGCGTATGTATGTGAGTTGCAATGAGGTGAATCACGTACATCCATACATGGTTTCTGGGCAAGAGGAGGTTCGTACATGCTTACATTAGTAGAAGTACAAGTGATGTCAGCAAGTCGTACAGGTGGTCTACAACAAATTTGTGGGCATAGGAAATTTCCAGGGATTAGTTGAGGTTTAGTTTTTTATTTTGAGAGGGCAAGGTTGTCCTTAGATTTTGGTGAAATTGTATTGGCTGGGAGGGCTGGTTTTCCCCTCAGAATCTTTGAATTTGATAAGGTAACGAAATAAAATTTGTGTCTCGTGTGTATTGATGATTCATATTTGATCTTGTTGTTTCCAATACATATAATTTCAGTATAAAATTGTCCAGTGATAACAACTAGGTTTTATTGTTAGATCACTAGGAAGCAATTTTCAAATTTGAAATTAGTCACATATAGTTGCATGTGAAAATTGACATGGTATCAAAGCTTCCAATATGAAGAGAAGGGGATCATCTTATTGATATTATGGTAGCTGCGAGAGGTATTTACCTCCATGTGTAAACCTGACGAGAATAGAATATTTCAGGAAGCAAGACGAAACCCTAAATGATTGGTTAATAACCCTATAAGACAAGTCAGCTCAAGGGAATGACTTGTATTAGGTTATTAGTGTCCAAGAGAAGAAGTCAACTAAAGGAAATAATATATACTAAAGAATTATTATCCAGAATGAGAATTCGGCCCAAGCAGTCTGCTAGATTTAGTATAAATACAAGAGGCCAGGCTTCATTATGGCAGGCATTTTCGGAACTGTGGAGCACACTTATGCACACTATAGTTGGGAAGTTTTTTGTGCAAGTTTGGAGGAGAGCTGTTGTTGCAGCTGATGCAACTAGCAAATTTCGTTTTGGCTTGGACTATCTCTTGGTTATGGTTTGGACTATTTGATAAGCTCTTGTTTGGTGCGCTATCCTTGGAGAAAGGTGTGCTACCCTTTGTTTGGCTATCTAGACTAGGGTTTTCTTTCGAAATGATTCTCTTTCAAGTTTAAGGTTCTTGGAGGGTGGCTTAAGCCTATGGTTGGGTGACAATAGTGATATTCTCTATGGTAAAATGAGCACATTCTAACAAGTTATGGGCCCACGCCTCCTTAATTTAGTCTAACCACTGGAAGGGAGCATAGTCATAAGGATATTAAGCTCGTTGAAGAACTGTCGCTAGGGTTTCTAGCAGGAACAATCACCAAAGAACTGTTGCTAGGGTTACTAGCAGGTACAATTGCAGAAACCCTAACCCTCTCGTTGAGGCACCTTAAGTGAAGGGATTGAACTAACTTCTGGATAGACTAGTGCACCCTGGCCTAGCGCATCTCCTGGTACTCTCAGCTAGCCAAGACGTCAATTGTGATTTTTTGGTCAAATCTAGGGTTGACCAAGTCAAAGAAGCCATGAATTACTCTATGAAGTTAGAAAACAAGTTAGATGGAGCTTATACCTTCAGAGTGTGGGATAAAAGGATTGACCTCATCCTTTCCAAGAATAAAGTGTTGGATATCATGAAAGGAAAGATCATGGAACCAGAGTTTGAAGAAGGAAAAGAGAAAGAATCGCAAAATGTTGCAGTTATGGAAAAGTTTAAAGACGGTGACATCAATTCCATGAGCATCATAGTGGACTCTATAAAAGTTCACTTGAAACCCTAGATCTCCCATATTGACTCATCAAAGAAGATGTACGATTCCCTAACAAACCTCTTCTCAGTTAGAAACATTAGACAAGTAATGAGTCTGAAGAATGAGCTCCGTGACATGAAGATGAATGATGATGACAACATAAAATCATACTCTGTGAGAATCTCTCAGTTAAAATATCAACTAAAAGCTATTGAAGAGATCATTTCAGAGAAGGAATTGGTAAACATAGTACTCAATGGTCTTCCCAAGACATGGGATGCATTTGCCACATGTATGAACACAAGGAAGGAGTATCCTACATTTGAAGAACTTTGGACTTGCTATGCTCAATAAGAATCAAGGATGAGTGAAAAAGAGAAACCTCAAAATTCAAGAATTCCGAAATCAAGCCTTCACAACAAGATTCAAGAATTTCAGGAACAAAAGAAAGTTTGGAAAGAAGCCAAATCTAGAGAAAGATATGTCAAAAATACAATGCTTCAACTGTCGAAAATATGGTCACTGCAAAAATCATTGTCCCGAGCTAAAGAAAAGGAAGGAGACACACGAGGCATCAGTTTCCAAAGAAAATTAACCTTCAAAGAAGACTAATCATAATGAAACAAACTTCTTTCTCTAACACAAGGTAACAATATTATTCATAGTTCTTGTACATATCTTGTTTGCATAGTCTTTGTATATATCTTGTATATCTATCTCTTAGAAGATAATATGTTCCAATAGAAACTACACCTATGGAAGAACAACAAGATAAGGATTTCTATAACAATGACTATAAGACAAGGCAATACACATGAAAGGATGAAGCACATCAACAACCCCTGGTAACAATTCATGTGGAAGCTATTACAGGATAAGTCGAAATTAGAATCAGTCTTGAAGAAACCTAGAAGAAGAAAAGATAGAAAGAAGTCATCAATCAAGAGGAAATTGGAGAAAGACTTATGACACTTTGCAAAAGGAAATAAGGATGCAGACGAAAGCATGGATTATGTTATATGGATGGAGCCGATTATATACTTCCAAAAGAAAAACATGCACTCATACATGAAGCAAGGATTAGGAGGGAGCTAATCCTATGATCCATTGAAAATGACTAAGTATATATCCATGGTAGCATCCATTGAAAGCAATATGTGTTCAGTTTGACTTCAAAAGAAGCCTTCTTCGAAAATAATCCTTAAAGTATCCCTAGTTGTCCATCCATATCCATGATCCTATGATGAAAGAAAGAAGTGGAATATTTAGGGCATGGAATCTATAAGAAACTCCATGGACCCAACAACTAAAGAGAAACATGAGGAAGAACACGAAGATTCCAAGAAAGAAAGAAAGCAAATACATAACAACCAGTCATTCTATCGAGAATCAAAAGACTACAAGCCTAATATGAACTCACTAAAATAAATCAAGCAGAGGAACTGGAAGTTGTGATGAAGAAAAATGTATGGAAGACTTGTGAATGAAAACATTGTGAGATTTAGAACTAGAAGTTCTCCCAGATGGAGGGAGAAGACTATGATGATTGTTTGTTCCAAGTAAACCAAACATACCTCTACATGATCCATTATATCGTCTGTAATACCCATGGGATGGAGTTTTACATCAGATGAATGTAAATACTATTCTCCAGAATAATTGAACAAAGAGTGTATGAAGAGAAACCTCAAGGATTTGAGGTATACCATAAAGAGACCCTTGTATGCAGGTGAAAGAAGACAACTTTGGTAGAGAACCTCCAATGCACAACAAAAGTGTGGTGAAAACTTTCTATATTATATAAAAATGGTTACTCATAACTCCAGAATGATGGATTGCCAATCCATGACAAAGATCTCATGATGACAGAAGAAGTGCCACATGGATATGTTCTAGTTTGAGCCTTGCCATGATGTTATGAGCTAGTAGGAAACAAAAGAGTTGAATTCAACTATGATATACTGTAATGATCAGATCTATATGAAGCCTTCAGAGAAAACC
>SNQJ01S0039029.1:0-52942 GCA_010110895.2 Picea sitchensis | reverse complement strand
GACAAACTATACTCGGCGGGATTAGCAAAGCACTCAAAGTCATGAAGAAAAAGGTATGGGCATATTGTCGTTTACAGATCGATGCATTTTCTTTGTCATATTTCGGCCATTCCAGAGTGGAGGCTGCAACCTTAGAAGAGATAAAGCTGGTTAACATTGAATTCAAGAAGCACAACCCACATAAGGTCGTGGGAAACCATATGGCCATTTGCAATCTTAAAAGGTATGGACATGAAGAGTCCCCTTAGGATGAAATGTTTCGAGGGTTAAGATCTTACCAAGAAGTCCCGAGACGAGTTCGAGCTCTACCACCTGGTGAAATGGTTGAGTTTTACAATTTCCAAAAACACCAAATAAGTGGCCTCCCTAAAGTATTATAGGGAGAAAACCAAAAGTCTCCAGCTACACAACAAATAGAGACCCAGAACCCGAAAGTTGGGATCTCTAGCAAACAAGAAGCCCCAGAAAACCCAGATAGTTCTGAGCTCTCGACTCAAAAAAAGGATATCTCAGTGACAGAGGTATCTGACGATGAGCCCAACAATCAATCAGAAACATTAAAAAAACAAGGAGAAGATAAGTCATTGTCTTCACCTGATAAATCAACTATAGATGGAGTTGGAAAATAGTTATCCACAGAGATCGACAACCCCATTGAGGCTATCACGCCATTACAGTCCACCAGAGGAAACCCTAATGTAGAGGTAATATTCATAGGGGATCTCACGCCTATCCCTATCGAAGGGATACCTCCTACCAATTTCTTTTTCAGTAAGAAAAGGAAAGATGTGGTAAAGAAAGAAATGCACCAGAAAGAAGGTGCAATGGTAAAAAATCACAGAGTATTATTAGATGGAAAAAATTTGGAAGATGAAGACTTTTCTACAGAGGTAGCATGCTCTTTGGGAGCTTTTGCAACAACAAACTTATTCTCAGTTGATAATATGAAGGAAAGGCTGAAGCAACGAAATCAAATGATACGTCAGTTGCGAGATCAAATAAGGAATACAGAGAAGAATATCATAGATGAGGTCAATAAAGGACTTGAAAATACTAGAGTCCCTGATAGACAAGAAATCCAACTACTCAACTCAATTCTTGTCTAGCAATATGAGTTGGTTAAACTATTAAAAAATAAGGTAAGTTCCACTGAGAAAATGGTTATGGATATAGCAGTGTTTCAAGTTCAAGCATCGGAAGTGATAAAGAAACTGGAAATAACACAACAAAGCCTTTTGGCTAAGGTAGAGATCATCCAAAATCATTTTCAGAAAGTAAATCAATCATTAGATAATATCAGTTTCAAAGAAGGAGAGGCTACGACAACCTAAACCACCTTTCAAAAAGCGGTCGTGTCATCGGCTAGAGAAGAAGTACCTGTAACTCCCAGATTGACTGTTGCAGAACAAACCAGAGGTGATATAATATTGAAGGCATGGGAGGCCAATATAGCCGAGAGTAAAATAATGGCCAAAGAAATAAAATAGGATTGTGAAGAGGTTTTCGATTTGCTAAGTAAAGAATCGCTAGGCATTGGAAAGGATGATTGTTCTGAGATGCTAGGACAAATCAACATTGTAAAGCATCAAATTGACATCAAAGAAAGTTTAAATGAAACTCAAATTGAAATTTCACAAATAAAGAAGGTTGACATCTCTCAAATATATAGATGGCTGATAAGGCCAAATTTACAGTTGCAGTCAATGACTTCTGAAGATAAAAGGTTAGAAGACAGGTTTCCGCAATTACAGAGAAAGTTGTATCTTTTTGAGGCAAAAGAGGTGACAAAACCTTCAAGACTATTGGTACAATTCATAAGCAGATGTGTCAAATTTCTCGAGCAAGGTGAAGGAAGTACTTCAAAGAATCAATGAGGTAACATATGTATACCGTTTCTACTGGTATGAGAAATAAATAGAAAAGAACCGAGTCTAATAGTTCAAGTTTTTATTTTGTAACCGTTATTAGCTAGGAATAATGAGAATTCCAACCCCATAGGTTTGAGAACCTCTTGTATAAATATATTTTCAAAAGACTAAAAGAGGGATGTTTTTTTGCCGATTGTAAGAGAGAAATCTCTCCTTTTCAAGAATTAATACAAGTACAGACCATAGACTCGATATTTCATCACTCTTGAGTTATGTGTTCTTCTGGTATTTCATATTCCAACATCTTTATTCATATGTCTTTGATGAATGCCTAATCACAACTTAGTACAACATCTACTGTGGTTATATGTTTCATTTAGTTATCTGATTGCTTACAGATTTTGCTCTGTGTTTGCTATTAGAAAATACAAGAACTTTGAGTTAGTTAGATTGCTACATGCTATGCTTCATTAAAGGTTTCTCATCTATTTTCTTATTTTGTAGCAAAGTGAGATTCTTCTGTGATTGACGCCTTTCTTTGTTTAAAAGCTTTATGTTTTTCTCTCATCACATTCATTATTTTCAAATTTAACTCAGATACGAAAGAGGACCTCTGAGCTGTTATACCATTTATTCAATTTTAGGAGCTTTTCTCGTTTAATTGAAAATAGAAAAAACAAATATTAAAAACAACAGATCTTTTGACCGTTTCCTTTCTCCATGACTGTACCTGTTGCACAACAACCCAATATTGAGCCTAGTCTCACTGATCAGACCAACATTTCTTTAACCTTGTTTAATACCATCTTACAGATCACTAATACCCGGGTTGAGCTTGAACGCTCATGGGCGATGGTTGAACATGACATAAGTGTCCGAGAACATTGGGAAGCAAGGTGAAGATAGCTTAGGAATCAACCATAGCTTCTTTTTCCCATAGTATTGATATTCTTTTCATATTAAAAACTCTTTTTATCCTGGGTGACTTGAAATTATACTTTTAAGCCTTAAGTATAAACTCAGGAACAACATCTTTTTGGTGCCGTTGCCGAGGATGAAGAATTGAAGTTACTTTTCCTTGGGAGAACAACATTGGTAAATTTCTCTCTTTGATAGTGAACAAATATTGAATATATTATAAGGCTAATTTTTATCTTTCACTTGGCAAATCCACAATTAATAAACTGGCATTTAATAAAAAAAATACCAGAAAGAATCCAGACGAAAAGCAAACCTCACCTATATCCAATCTTGAAAAACTTCCGAAACCAAGAAGATACCTTATACAGATTACTTCGTCAACAAGTAAGATTTATCAACCCAAATCCACGCAGTAAAAAAATAAGGGTCTACTTGAGCAGTTATCTTCACAAGAAGGCTCCACCCAACTCCTTTTCAGAGAAACATCCATCGATAGAATCAAAACCCTAGAACCTGAGTTGGTTTTACTCGAGTTTAAAATCGAGACTTTTCCAACTGTCTCCTTTACCAATATAGATAAAAGATCTATCTCACTTCCCATTTCGATTGACATTTCATCAATTCCCAAAGTTCATCTTCCCAAATCTCAAAGTTCAGAAGAATATGCTTTATACCTTGACTCGAGTCCTGTTGGTTCTCCTGTGTACACATCCTGTGAGTCCGAAGAAACTAGTCCTCGTTCTCCAGTTCCCTATTTTTCAAATTTCTTGTACCCCAATGATCAGTTCCCTGAAATCGTTCCGCTTATCCAGATGCAACCGAAAGGTCACCACACATATTTAAAAGTCTTCCCTATAATCTCCAAGTTTCACCCTCTAAATTATCAATGGTTGTGGCTGGAGGAGGTGGTGCTGGAGGTGGTGTTGGTGGTGCTGGAGGAGGAGGAGGAGGCAGTCAAGTACCACCCCCACCCCCTAGAATCTTTGCTAAAGTAGATTCTAGGTATTCTCCTTTGGTCCTCCCAGTCCCTCTCCATGATTTACCTGAGAATTATATGAAAAACCTGTCGAAATTCACAGGAGAGGGGGATTTAACCACGCCTAAACACATTAATTTCTTTGATCAATTTTTTGACATCCTAGGTCTTGGACACGAGGATGTTTATTCAAGACTCCTAGTTCAAAATTTTGAAGGACAAGTGAGAACTTGGTTCCGAGGACTACCAGAACGATCCATATGATCATATGATGAGTTGGAAAATGATTTTATCAGACAATGGAGAGAAAGGAAATATCATCTCTATTATCTAACTGAGTTTGGAGCCTTGAGAAAGAAAAATTCAGAATCAGTTCTTGATTTTACTCAAATATTTAATAAATTATATAATAAGATTCCAGGGGAGCTTAAACCTTCCCAACCTGCAGTGAAAGTAACTTTTGTTGGGGCTTTTGATCCATATTTTTCTCTATTTTTAAGAGAAAGGAGATCTATTGATCTCACTAAAATGAAAGATGACGCTGTAGAAATTGAATCAAACATGATGGCATCAGAAAAATTAAAAATTAAATTTGAAACAGGAAATAAAGAAACCAGGTGATTCAAGGAAAAAACAGGATCCTCTGGAGTTGGAAGATTATCGAAAGATAAGATGGATGACATGGCTAAAATAATCAAAGAATTGTCGAATAAAATCTCGAGAATGGAATTGGACCAATCAAAGAATGATCCGTTCCCTAGAAAGGATTTCAGAAGGAATCCTAACCCTCAAATACAACAAAGACAAATCAATAATGAAGAACAAAAGATTCAGGCCCCTTTCAAAAGAGAAAATTTTATAGGGGGAGAGGATATGCGAAATTTTGAGTTAGAAGAAGATATAAATAATTTTGACGATGATTGTCAAGAACCTTATTTAACGAGACCAGATTATGAAAATCCTTTAAATATAGAATATAGGTCTAAAAATGACGAGAATAGAAATATTATAGAGGATTTGGCTTATCAAGGAATCACTGATAATATAATGGCAGAACTCCAACAAATATATAATCTAAGGCCTAGAAGCAGAAATGTCACAACTGCCCCACTGAAGAAATTTTTTCCAAGAGGGGAAACAGATGAGGCAGCTCCAAAAGCTGCTGAAAAACAGACTGTTAAAACCAAGACTGCTGATACACAGTCTACCAAGACAAAGCCAACAGGAACACCAATTATTAATACAAGAAAAGCGGAAATTCCCATGGCAGAAACAAAAATAGTTGAAACAAAAGTAACACAAGCTAATAAAACAGAAAAAAAGGAGATAGAAATCAAAACCAAAGAAGTTGATAAGACAACGGAAAATTTCAGTCTACAAAATGAAATTAATAAAATCAAAATCCCTGCACCTCTGGTTGAATTGGCAAAAAATCCTATATACAGAAAGAAAATTTCTAAAATGATTAATTTTCCAGATAATGAAAGTCATGCTGACGTTTTAAATTTAGAAGATGATAAGACTAATATAATTTTTGGTCCACATTTTGAAGGTGCCAGAGATACTGTCACTCCTTTCTATATTACGCTAACTGTGCATGATCACTTGCTCCATAATTGCATGTTGGATTCCGGAGCTTCTCACAATGTGATTTGCAAATATATTATGGATAGACTTGGTCTCGAAATCACTCGACCATATGGAGATTTGTATTCCTTTGATTCGAGAAAGGTCACATGTGTGGGTATGATAAAAGACTTAGTAGTTAATCTTGCACAGATTCCTATAAAAAGTGTTTTGATGGATGTGGTTGGCACTGATATACCTCCAAAGTATGGCATGCTATTATCCAGGTCTTGGGGCACCAAAATTGGAGTATCCCTCCAAATCGACATGACATACGCCACAATCCTGATCTTCAGTGGACAGTTCACCTGCTTGTACATAGAAACAAGATTGGCATTTACAGTAAGTGATCCGTTGAACCCAAATAAATACCTTGTTTATATTGTAGATCAGGATTTAGGAAATTGTATTTTATCCATTGATGATGATTTAAATGAATGTATAGAATAATATTGTATAGAAAAAGAAAAAACAGAAAAGACAAACAAAGATGTATATAGTACATGGGTTTGGAAAATGTATTTTGATAGTGCTTCATCTTGTGAAGGAGCATGAGTTGGAGTGTTGTTTGTGGCACTCGACGATGAGTTTATTATTCCTTTTTCTTACAGGTTACACTGGGACACATATTACACTAAAAATGTATGTGAATATGAAGCCTTGGTCTTAGGATTAGAAGCTGCATGGAAATTGAAAATTAAGAACTTAAAAGTCTATGGTGATGCAGAACTAATTATTAAACAAATTAATTGTCAGTACCAGGCTAATCACCCACGATGATATCTTATAGAAATTGTGTCTGGGATTTGATCGAGAATTTCTTCTCATCAGTTAATGTTTACCACATCCCTAGAACTGAAAATCAACGAGCAGATTCATTGGCCAAAGCAGCTTCAATGTTTGTGCCTCCAACGGTTTTCAAACTTAAATACCATATAGAGATGAGGCATAGACCTTCCATACCAAATAATATTCAACATTGGCAGGTTTTCGAGGATGATGAACAAATCAGGCAATTCCTAGAAATGGTGGATGACTTTGCCAAAACACATATCGACCAAGAAAATCAGACTGACCCTGCTTGGATTATGCAGGAAGGAGAAGACCTTCAAGAGTTTCAAGATAAGATTACTAATCATCGTATGCTTATTTTTAAAAATAATAATATCCCCAAAGGTCTGATCCCCTTGGAGAGGTTATTTAATCATGATGACATTCCTTTGAAATCTACTTTACAGCCTCAACCAAAAGAAGTTGAAGATTGTGATATAGGCACCAAAGAAAATCCTAGGCTGGTAAAATTATCTAAGTACCTTCCTCCTGAAATAAAAAGTAAATATGTTGATTTTCTCAAACAGTATAAAGATGTTTTTTCTTGGTCCTATGATGAACTAAGAACTTATGATACCACCATAATGGAACACAAAATTCCTTTGAAACAAGGTGTGAAACCATTCAGGCAGAAGCTCAGACAAATAAATCCTATATTACTGCCTGTGATATAAAAAGAAGTAAAGAAAGTTCTGGATGCCAAGATCATTGTCCCACTTAGATACTTCAACTGGGTAGCTAATTTAGTTCCGGTAAGAAAGAAAAATGGTGAAATCAGATTGTGTGTAGATTTCAAAAATTTAAACAGGTTATCACTCAAAGACAATTATCCATTGCCTAAAATGGATCACGTTTTAGAGAAAGTAGTTGGAGAAAATATAATTTCTATGATTGACGGCTTTTCGGGCTACAATCAAATTGTAGTACATAAAGATGATACAGAGAAAACTACGTTTACTACCCCTTGGGGTACCTTTAAGTATGATAAATTGCCTTTCGGTTTAATGAATGCAGGAGCAAATTTCCAACGAGCTATGGACATTGCCTTTGTCGGAGAAAGAGATAAGTTTGTTGTTATTTACCTTGATGATCTAACTGTTTTTTCTAAATCTGATGCAAAACATCTAGTACACCTCAAGCAAACTTTTGAAAAATGTCGCAAATTTGGTTTGTCTCTGAACCCCAAAAAATCTCATTTTGCAATGTAGGAAGGTAAACTCTTGGGCCACATAGTATCTATGGATGGAATTAAAATTGACCCAAAAATGATTCAAGATATAAATACTACTAATATTCCTAGGAATAGAAAATAAATTAAGTCATTCTTAGGAAAAATAATTTTTTTGAGAAGATTCATCCCGAATTTTGCTGAAATTTTGAAATTGATTACATATATTCTCAAGAAAGACAGCGAGTTCAAGTGGACAAGTGAGGCCAAAGTGTCATTCAAATGTATTATGAAGGTCATAGGTGAAGCAACGGTGCTGGAAAGCACAGATTATATGAAAGAATTCTTGATTTTTTCATTTGCTTCTGAACATACTATTGCAGTCGTACGGTTACAAAAGAATGATGAGGGTTTTGAGAAACCAATTGCGTTCTTTAGTAAAAGTCTCAGAGATGCTGAGCTAAAATATGATGTATTGGAAAAACAAGCTTACACGATGGTGAAAGCCCTCAAAGCTTTTAGAACCTATGTACTACATTCAAAGATTATTGCTTATGTACCCAACAGTTTTGTTAAGGATATATTGGTTCAACCTGATAGCGATGGAAGGAGGGGCAGATGGTTAGCCAAAATTCAAGAGTTCGACCTGAAATTTAAATCGACCAAACTTGTTAAAGGTCGGGGCTTGGATAAATTATTGGCTAAATCAAATTTAAAATCACTTGGAATAAATCATCTGCAGGAGTACGGATGATTTTTAGAGATAAACGAACTTGATGTTACTGTACCCGCAACTAAAATTTTAGAAAAATTCTCTTCTTCAGCTTGGTATAGTGACATTGTTTCTTATATATTGACCCTTCAATGCCCCAATGACCTAACCCCATATAAATCTAGGACATTGAAGTTACACACTGTGAAATATTGTATTGTAGATGGTCAATTATATTGGAAGGATCCTCTGGGTTTCTTACTGAGTTGTTTAGTAGAATCCAAAACAGAAAAAAATTATAAATGAATTCCACGAAGGAGTATGTGGAGGACACCACGCTTGGAGAGAAACGAATTACAAAATCTTAAGAGAAATATATTGTTGGCTGAAACTATTCACTGATGTAAATGCTAAAGTTATAACTTGTAACCCCTGTCAATTGTTCACAGGCAAGCAAACAATTTCAGCATTACCTTTAATTCCATGCAACAAACCTCCCATTTCGTTATGACAACAAGCCTCGCATAATAAGTGCATTTTTTTTTTGTGTGTGTGTATGTAGGAAGGTAATAATGACATTATACTCAACATCACAACACGACGACGAACACAACGCATGCAACTCATGCCACAACAAACATAACGACCTAACATAAAATCACATCAAGCACCTTGAAGCAATGTACGCCATTCAACCGACGAAGAATAAGAATTGACTACCCGCCCGTCCTACCCTGCAATGGTTAGGACCTCCAGGACACATAAGAAACACTCAAGCCTAGGTTCCCATCGATTTTGACCATTTAAGGTCTCAGGGCTGGCAACTATTCTGAGGAACAAGGAGGTGTCTACATCCCGCCCGACATTAGCAAACCAAAACTACTAATCTAAGGACAATCCTCCTAACAACCTGTTGACGGGTGAAATCGACCATCCTTCAACTGAGAGAGTGGAACCGGTCCGAGGTTGTCTAATAACCCAAGCCATTTGGGATGAAGCACCCTGACGGGTTTAGCGGCTCCGTTAGCCGATCTAAGGTCCTAAGAAAACAAAAAAAGGAAAAGTAATCTACAATAACTAATCTAAATAAAAATAAATAAAACAAACTAATGAACTAATCTAACTAAAACTAACTATTAAACAAACTAAACTAATCTAACTATTCTATATATACAATCTACTAATTACTACTATACTAACTCTAACTAATAACTGAAATATAACTTATTCACAAATATACAATATCTACAATTCACAGATTTAAATAAAACCTGAAAAACTCATTAATATTCTGCCCTAAGACAGAGAAAGATGTTTTTGTTGATTTTTATAATTTTATGAACAGAAATAAAACATAAAACTAACTAAACTAAAACACTAATCTAAACTACAAATATATCTAACTAAAATACTAATATTAAACAAATAAATAACAATTGATTTGGAAACGCTCCAGGTTTGTCCTATGTTTGATGATTGCCTTAGCTGATCGGAGGGAGGAAACCCGCACCGAATAATCCAGGAGCTTCTCGTAAATGATGGCTGCGGTTCTATTCAAGTTTGTTTACAGGACAAATAAGACATAAAAATAACAACAATCCTATAATTTATAAATCTTAACAATTAGGTAAACCTGTATGTAAAGACTTATACAGAATAATTCAATTGACGAAGAAGAGAAATCTGTCATTCATTAACTGAATCAAATAATTGTTGTATTTTTAATTATTGAAAGAATTCAGACATGGATCATATTAATTAAATCATATCATTCTGCAAAAGACCATGATAGCTAAAGTAGTCACTAATCAAATGCAAATTGATAAGCATAAACATGAAACAAAAGATTGATATTATGAAAAGCAAAAGCTGTAGCAGAACATCAACTTCTGTCTCAGTTTGTATTAGGAATCCATAGCCTGGTTCTCCCACAAGTGAGGATGCCCCTTATTACAAAAATAATAAGTATTTATAAGTTTTCCACAGGGTAAAACCTCCCTGTGGAAGTTATCAAACTGTTTACATAAATTTGGGAAAATATCCCAAGTTTAACTAAACTAGGAAACTACTAAAACATCCAAATATCCCCTAAATTGTCCAGCATGTGCCATGCAATTCGAATTCACCTGAAAAGGGTCCAAAATAGACAAGTTAGAAGGATCTTTTACTAATAAAATGATGAAAATCTAATTCTATTGACTAGCTACAGAATCATCTGATTCTGTAGCTGGTCTAAATAAGATACAGAATCAACATTAAAATCGATTGAAAATCTTTTTAAAGATTTCAATTTAATTGTCATCCAACAGTTATTTGAAAACGAATCATTCAATTTGAAATTGTTATACCATTTGAAATCAAACAGGATCAAAATCATTCAACCGAATACAGAGATAGGTGTACTCTGTTTCTTTTACCACAAAATAGGGTCAATAGAATCATAATTGAACAGTTGTGAAATCGTTTCATATGCAATTGAAAACGATATGATCAAAACAAATCGTAAGCGATTTTTAAACAGGAGATACGATGAAATCCAAGCAAGACCATTTTTCAAATCTTTATAAATGTATTGACATACGATCTAGTCCGTGAGCGAATTCAAACCATAACTGACTCATAACTGTCCACAAACGAAATCGTAACAAGATCAATCAATTAGTAACAGAGTCCGTAAGAATTGGTCGATTGTTTGTTATCGCACAGTGGGTAAACGAGATTTACTGTCTTTGATCAAAATCGTTCCTATCAGACGAACTATAATCGGGTTTGACCGATTCGTTTTACAAACAGAGCATCAATTATAATCCGAATTCAACTCATAGAACAATCTTGCCAACTTAGAATAAGAGCGAATCGAATAGCTAAGGTTTTCACATAGTTGTTATGACTCAAAATCATTCCATGATTCGGGCGCGAATATTATTTGCACAGTCTTAAATGAGAGCATTGTTTTCATGAAAACAGAGTTGTTATTCTCAAATTGGAAACGATCAGGGTTGTATTACAGCTTTGAAAATTGTATAATATAGCATACATAACAACCAAACTCTTCGAAATCGTTTACCAATCACAACATATGAATCATAACGAAATCAAATCCAACATGATCGTATTCTAATTTGAGCATGAAAAACTTACTGTTTAGAGTAGATACAAAACCAATTCAATTGAAAGCCAAACGTCAATTTTGTTAACTCAATCAGACACATGATCAAATCAAATCAAAACGAAAACCAATCAAATCCGAATGAAAATCTATCGATGTCTAAACTGGGGATGATCAAATCATATATCCAAAACGAAATTCCATTTAATTTTAGCAAGGCAAAATGTATACAGGATGAATGTCGTTATAACAGAGCCATTTCGAAATATAATAGAGTTATTCAAGAACCACATTTGACCCATTATATTAATCTTGTTTATTCACAAAACTAAAACGATACCAAAATCATACCTGTACAACGACGGGGCGGCTTGATCATGCCAATTTAGAGTTGATAACGACTGTGGCCGATTCAACATTCTTGAAAAGGATGGAGCCTATCATCTTCTGCTTCTTATCAGATGCTTGGAGCTGGTTTCTTTGACTGGTCAATACTACAATTTGATCCTCCATTGATTGAATTTTCGATTGGAGTAGGGGAACATCAATGTAGTATCGTTCCAACCATGAATCACATTGGTCACAGGAAAGTTGTCCGGGTTTCGTTAGGGCAGACGAGGGTTTGGACATATTGCTGAGGGTTTCGTTAGGCAATTTAATACCAGGGTAGCTAGGATTATCTTTTAGGCAGGGGGGAAGATTTGTCACGAAATCATAAGGTGGTTCAGGGCATAAACCTTGCGAGTAAGGGTACTCACTGGTTAAGAAATGTTCAACGTCAGAGTCCGAATCCTCACTAAGGATTATAGGCTTTGACACAACAGAGGGTTTAGGCTTATTCCTGGCCATCCTTGAAATAAGCCGAGCGTTATTTTTATCCTTGGCATTAGCAGTAGGGTTTGCCTTGGGCTTTTTGCTCACAAGTTTCTTTATAATAGTCTCAATATTCTCAGTTATGGCATCGGGTAAGTCAACCTTAGGGTCGGCCGAAAACTTAGGAGAAGGTAATAGGATATGGAAGGGCACAGGTGGCCCGGCCTTGGCTTCAGGCACCATAGGTTTGTCAACCTGGATGAGGTCTGTGTCATCGAAACCATTACGAGCGATGAAATCTCTCCAGTTATCATCGTGCAAACTCAAGTGATAAACAATAATAAGTTTAATAAGCCCATGGTGGAACAGGCTACTGTCAGCCTTGTGCCTTTTAAACCTTTTCGACATTTTATATAGGCTACGATGAAAGTAAAAGGGCATATTCAATGAGTATCCCATAACATTCATTAGCAAACGTAGGTGGTAGAGAAACACAAGTCTGTATCGGCCTTCACAGGTCACGAACTGTTTGATTACCATCAAAGTATCGTGTCATCGTGGTTTAAGTGCAGATATGGGCATACCTCTGTCACAATAGGTGACTTTGCGCGAGAGGAACAACAGTGTCCATGGCACCTCCTCGACCTTACAATTTTTGAACCAACGCTGGCCTGTAGCAGGTAACCCTGTAGCAGAGCTAATAAATTTCCCATAAATTTCCAACTGGATGTCACCCACCTCGACTCTACAGCCATCGAAAGTCATGGAAAACTGTCGTGCTACAGCTAGATTAAAACCCTCAAATCGTTGCACGAAGGTGAGCCATCCGTTATCCTCCAAGTTTTTGTGGGCATTGCCAAACATTAACAGGGCTTGGTTGCCGTTTGGCTCAATTCGCACGACTGGTGCCATGGAGCCGAGCACATGGTAAGCCGAGGGTTTGAGTCATAACACACACAGGATCAGAGCTACCCGATCTAACAGAAGTGAACGGTGATGAGGGATAGGCATAAATGCCAGCGTGCGAAGGTGGTGGAGTTTATCTCTGCCATGCATACCAATTATGGTCAAAGTACAACTGTCAGCTTATAGATATTATACCCACTGTAGCATAGTTTAACACTCATGTCACTTGCTTAACCAATGAAACAATGGTAAGTGTATAAACAAACATGTGCAATCAACATTATACCAAAGTTTCAAACCATCAATCATACGATTTAAAACCAATACCATATGTTTAACCATGCACCAATGTATTGACTCATATCACTAGTCTAACCAATGTGCCGATGGGTCTTCATATAATCAACGAACCAATAGTTATGAAAAATAGACATAGGCATTATATTAAAAAGATATATATATGAAAGATTTAATCATAACCCCTATGTATCTTAATGAAACCAATGGTCAAGTAGGTCAAATAAAACGCAAATCCAAATGTCAATGCATTACAAACTCAATGAAACAAAATTACACAATGAATCGAAGCATGAGTACCGATCAAAGGATCTTGCCAGCTGTATAATGATAAATAAAAAGGTAAGCGCAATAGGCATATTGACAAAAGAGATAATGACAGTTCAAATAATGATCGAAATACGACTTCTAAAGACTAAGTTTTCACGCTTACAGTCGTGAAAACAAAATGAAGGCAAATGTGTAAATGTCGCAAAAATGAAAATGTCATTAATTTAAAAATTGCGACGAAAAATTGATGTTTGCAAAACATAGGTGTAGGCAGCTTATAAGACAATAGAAAAAGTGAATTGGCTGCCAACACAACCCAACACACCCAAAATTAATTACACAAGTAACTAGAACCCTTAATGAGAAAGACCAATCACATTGAACATTTACAAAACCACATGCCAACATTATTTAATATTAAACAACAACCATTAATCAAGGCTAAGGGTCCATATCTGTGATTTAAATTGGCGTTAAATATAGATCAGTTAACTAGTCCAAATTCCATTAGTCAACGAGTTACCAACCAAACTTAACATGAATTACAACTCAAGTTTAGCCAATATGAGTTACCAATTAGGTGATATCTATAAGTCCAACTAACATTAATTACACTCTAAATTAGCAAGTCTAAAATTGCAATCTAGTATTTTCTCACCATACTAATTTTAAAATTTATTACAACCTAAATGGACAATTCCAATTTGATCCACATCTCCATCCAACTAGCTATTTACTTGCATAAACATATTAACCATCTTAAAGTGGGATGCTACCTTTATAACACTCATGAAAAATTTAATCTCAATGGGTAGTCTAGCTACATGACCGAACCATCAATACTATCTGTCTATTATTATTGAGATGGAAACTGCCAATTACTAACATCGTTGTAGCTTTATGATCATGTAATTAACATATCAGTTACCTAGCGTTTAATAAAAATAATTGTAATAACTTAGGTGTCAGGTGTCAAGTGTTTGGGACAATGAAATAATAGGATTTCATGTGAATTTAACAATATAGAAAATTCAGATTTATAAATAAAAATAAAAATAAACAAAAGTTTTACCTTAAAACTTTCTATTCCAAACTCATTCTAATCTCCCTGTTTCCAATCTCCCATTTCAATGCCAATGAAACTCCATACAAACTCCCGTTTTCCCTAAATTATTCCCAACTAAAAGAAAACATTTCCATTCACTGTTTCCCCAAAACTTCATAGACAAGATCCTACAACTATACCTATATAATTCTGAACTATTATCATCTCCAGTGTCTCAAAATATTTATGTGCGATCAAGACTTCATGTGCAGGATGTTGCCTAGCAAGTTGTGCATTGATTTCAATTCAGACGATTGCGCTATGGTTTTGGTTGTGCTGGGAGTTGCACTAACTGCAACCTACTACTAGTGCCAGAGGGTGAGGCCAAGGAGCATCTCCTATATACTATATACACAAAAAAAACTGCCCATTTGCTGATAGCATTGTGCAGCAAGTGGTGAAGAATATAAGGGTGCATATCCAACTCTAGTGGCATATTTAAAGAAACTACACTACCAGGTTGCGTCGTGGGGGTAAGTCGACTATCTCAAGGAGTATTTACCTTCTAGTTGCGATATGCACAAACATTTTTGTGTGTGTCCAAGATTTGGGTTTCGTATCTTACACGATGAAATTTAAGGCGATCTGGATTGGTGCTACTGCCAGGTTGTGATGTGTCAGTGCTCTTATCTTCCACACTAATAACAAAAGAGTTTTAAATTTACAGTGAAAATGCCCGGTCCATTCAACTGCAGAAGAATGAAAGGGACAACAAAACTGCGGGAGGATCATCTTGAGGTCGTCCCATAACAACGCAGTTAACATTAGGGAAAGAAAAAAAATCGGGTCCAATCAACCACAACCCAATCAACATTAATGGAAAATTTGGGGCATTTTAAAAGTTCAAGATACCATCGCCAGTCAGAGATATAACAGACATAACTGTCAAGGCATAAAAATTGGGGTATTAATTAAATGGCTCGCTGCCATGCACAACCATAAGTTATTCTTACTCCACAATGATTCATTACTCACAGTAGAACGTAAATAGGCTGTCATAATTACTTTAACACACCATGCAGTAACTAACCCGCTGTTAATAATTCACTGGGGTGAAAAAAAGAAAAGTTGAGTGTTGATCTGCCATAGTTCGTTACATAAATTCAAGGCAACCTGAGTCTATTCGTTGTCACAATGTTAAGCAAAAAGAACCTACAGTCCTAGATTGCGGGGGAAAAGTTATTGTCACCATTACTCGATACTTAAATGCAGAGGAAACAAAGATAAAAATTAATCCTTCTTTTTATTTTACGGGTAGGAGAAGAAAATCCCAGCCCAGAAAAATAATGCAGACATGGATCGTTTAATTTCTTTTTTAATAAATTAAAAACATAGCAATCACAAGACAAGAAAAATTAAATTTACTGACATGAATAACAACGTTTTTTTTTTTTTTTTTCATTTCTAGCATACAATTTATAAAGACGCAGACAGGGAATGAATTGTTTTTTTCTGCGTATCTAGGATACCAATACCATGCTGATTTAAAAATTCATCCAAGAACAAAAATGCTGGGCTAATTTGATCCATCAATTATACACACGAGGTAAAACGAGATAACGACGAGATAAAAACAAGCCGAGGGTGAAGAAAAACTTCGCCAACAATCACATTGGCAGAGTTATATAATCGTCTCAAGGTGTTATACAACAACTGCCGAGAAAAACATCAGAGGTAGCCGACGGATGGGTTCGTCCTTTGCTTGACCATCCTCGTACATAAAAGCAGGGCGTCGAGATCCATAGGTCTTTTAACGCTAAGACGACGACCGTAGATCAGGCTCCTGGCCGACTGCTCAGGTGAGGACTAGTGGGCTATGAACGAAGGCTAAACAACCTTAGGGGCACAATCAACACCAGGGAGGTCATGACATGTGGGAAAACGAAGGTCATAGGAGTCAACAACCATCGAGCTAGGCTAAGGAAAGTTTCAGTCACTAATTTAAAAAAAAAACATCATTTCACTTTTCCATTAAATAAGCAAATCCAAGCATAAGTCCTAATACATTCTACCATACAAAAATGAAGAGAGCGTACCATTGCCTGATTGCCCACTCCGATTGATGTCCCGCACACTTTGTGAAATTCCCGCTCGTCGACTGTCGAGACTTCACTGGTACCTCCCAGCCAATGCTAGGGGTACTCTTCTTCCCCCTTAGCCCCCCGAGCCACAAAGGGGCCATACACTCACTATCCACAGATTTCAACTAGCTCCCATATCGCCTCGCAAGGCTGAGCTACCACTCCTCACCGGGCTGAGTATCCCAACTCCCACAAGTTAATTCAGTCAAGTAGATATTTCTGCAGTGTAACGTTACGCAAACAGAAGAAGATCCTTCATCCTTCTCCTTCCTTCATTATATTGAGTTTCAAACTTCCTTTCTTTCCTAAAATCTCATTTCATTAAAGTTTTAAAAACAATTTCCTAAAAATTCCTCTCCGTACAAGTGTCACCCATCCCCTTCATTCCTCCATAAATTAATTTCTTTAATTTATTAATTATCTTTATTTCCCTCACCCACCTAGAGTTACTCCTAGGTGTCCCCAAATTCTCTTACAAGTTTTAATATCTTTCCCTTTTATTAAATTGTCAGTTTAGTTTAAATTAGAAGGTTATTAAATGGTAGATGCTTTACTAAGTTTGACCTTCTGCTTTTTCCCTTAAGTTCCCCTTTTTCCCTTTTTAGGTTACCTCTTTTTCTAGTTTCCTAAATTTTTTTATTTTCCCTCTTTTCCCTTTTTAATTAGAACTCAAAAAGGAAGGTGTGGAATTTAACCCCTTTTCCATTTTATCATTAAATTAGTATATTTTAAATTTCAAAAGGATAAAACAATTAATTCCCTCTTTACATTTTATATCCACAGATTTTATTTTTATGAATAAATTAAATTTCTCACTCCCTTCATGTTACAAGATTTAACGAAGATCATAATTATTATTTAAGTTGTTTTTATTTTTATTTGTATTATTAATTTTTTTTATAGAAGACAAAATTTTACCACTAGCGTAATTTAGACTTAGGCCTTAAATTTCATACTGGGCGACATTTAATTAGGGATTTAAAAAAAAAAAAAATACTTAACATGTTATTCGTCTTAGGGCCATCTAGGTTCATCCCTATATCATCAACAACGTGATGTGCCCTTCAGGATGCACTAGGTGCTCCAATGGTGCCACTCGCCTTAATCTGTTTCCCTTGCCTGACGTGTCCTTCAGGACGCACTACGTGCTCCAAGGGTGCCACTCGCCTCTTGACTTACTTGGTAGACATCAATAACCCCTAGAGTCAATACTCTGCCAGGTGAACTTGTGGGAGACTAAGGGCCTCTAACGAATAAGTCCCCTGCCTTATTGCGCGCCCCTTAGAATCATCATGAGTGACTGTCGTAGTCTGACCTCACAACATCGTGGGTCCTCTCGAACTAGGTAAACGTTAACCTACAGTTTGAGCCACGACGAGAGTGCTAGTAGGTTGTGGCAGGGCTGCTATCCACACCTCTCCCTCAACATCTCTGGTAGTCGTGCGTGAACTCTTTACTCCATATGTGAGTTTGGTCGGCAAGCTATCGTCAGCCTGCATCATCAACAAATCATGTCAGAACATATCCAAAACATATCATCCAGTTAGATGCACTAATATCACAGTAAAACAATCAAACCCCAATGGCACACTCCTTGACTCAATCTGGAGTCCAAGGGGTTCCATTGATGCCTCTGCATCCTTGAGGTCCAAAACCCTTCACACTCAGTAAAACCAAGTCAATAACACCTGTCTGTTGGAAGATTGATTGTTGTCATTGATGTCAACCCTAGTCATGGGTTTTGGACCGCAAGATTGATAAAGGTATTTGGACATGAAGGAAAATGAACATGCATATACAACACCCATGAATGGATAGTATACATCATGTTGTTTCGCATATACAACACCATGAATGGATAGTATACATCATAAGTTGTTTCCTATGGTATGTGGCATCGCCACATGGATCCTCATGGTTGAGGATAAATGAAATTTTGAAGATGACAAAGTGAATTGAAAGGAAGTACATGTAGGTCTCGAAAATAATTAAAGAAAATAATTGGACAAAATAAGAAAGTGTCAGGTCGGCCCTAATGTTAAAAGGAAAGGACATAAATGGTATAAATAAATATCATTATACATTCATTTGATGTAAGTCGAATTTCAGAGGGAAGAAGTATAGGCAAAGAAGGCCGGATTTCATGGAGGGATGAAGTCTTTGGTGATGTGTTCTAAGGTATGTTATTTTCTAGGTCATCTACCATTTTTTCTATAACTTTTTCTAGAATGATTCAGATGGTGAAATCGCTATGGTATTGAGAAGACATATCAAGGTACTCCTTGGTAAAAATTTCAGCTCTGATTCACTATAATTATGGAGATAAACTCTGTAATATAGGGTTTGTGACCGTACTCCCAAACTAGTCAATCAGGTGTTCGGGTAAAAAATGTCATAACTTTTTCATATTGCATCAAATGCAAAGGACCACTTCCATTGGAAAGCTAGTAATGACTGTAGTTTTTTTGTAAGTTTCAGAATCAGATATTAAATATTGAGCACAGGTATGCCGCATGCTGGGTCTTCCTCAAATGCACTTAATTGAATAAAGTCTACCATTCTTTCTATAACCTCTTTTTGGGAGGATTCAAGGAGTGGAAATTAGAGCAGCTTCAGAGAATACATTGAGCAACATTATCTACGTGATCAGAGTACCCAATAATTGAATAATTGCGTAAATTGAAGAAGTCTCAAAGCATTATCTGCTCTATGTGATGATTGGTTGATGGTGATGATTTAATGTAAAGTTTTATTACCTCTCATATATTCTTGGGTGGAAGGAAGGGGAAAGGATAGAGAGTTCAAATATATCTTGATATTGGAGGATTTTTATCTTCCTCTCTCGAGGTTTATCCTCCCTTTACATTTGGAAGTCAGAAGCTACCTTTGGAAGTCATTACTCTGAACAAAATCCATTGATTATTTCTCATATATTGTGCATGGTGTATTGTGGTGGTATTGCGTAACTCTTATACTATTGTTCATTTCTCATTGGATATAATTGAATGGTTTAAGTATGTTGAAAAAGGTTTTAAATCGTACATGATACTGATTCACCCCACTCTAAGTAATCCAACAACTGGTATCGAGCGTTACCTTCGAAGACACTTAACCAATCGGAAGGAAGATCCTAAATGGAAGGAACATTCCAAATGGGATTCCACCATTTGATGGAAGCAATTTGAATAATGGAGTAATAGAACATAAACTTACTTGAAATATCTTGAAGCATATGTTTGATCTCGCCATTTCGTGGATATAATGCCTCAAGAAACCAAAGACCGCAGCCAAAAGGAAGCAAAAGGAACAACAAACTAGAAATAGATACCATCCCGATGGATTGACAGATTCATCGAAATCCAAGGTGGGATCATGCATCAGCAAAATATCTTTGGGACAAGCTACAAGAACTTTGGCGTGGGCGCGGGAAGAAGGAAGAAGAAGAAGAAGTTGAAGAAGATTACAACATCTTAGATTTCAAAGAAGAAAATAGAGGTCAGCTTTTTTGCTTCAATTCAGAAGGAGTAGGTCACGTTGAATTTGAATGTCCTCATCCAAGGATTGAAAGAAGTGACAATCAAGAAGAAAAGTCCAATGAAGAAGAAGAAAATCATAAAGAAAAATTATTCACAAGAAGATGAGAATCTTAAAATTGAAGCATGTTGAGATTGAAAATAACAAGCTCCAAAGACACGCAAAGAAAACTAAGAAGGAATTGCCAGCGTAAAAAGATAGTTGTAAGCTTAAAGAAAAAAATTAGAAGACTCTCGTAAACTCAGAGAAGAAACCATTTCCTTGAAAACTCTACTCTTGAAGAAGCAAGAAGAATATGTATAAAGAAGGTCCAAATGATAAAGAAAGAAGAAGATTGTGAGAAACTTGAACAAGAAGTCAGTTTCATTGAGGAAGAGCTAAGAAACTCTCAAGTGCCAAAGACTTAACACACATCTTTGATGCATGGGTGAAACTTCATACAAAGAAGATGCAAATACCAACAAGCAAGTTGAAGAAAGAGCTACTGCATAGCTGATGAGAAGTGGACCAGGATACCGTAAAGAAGGAATGATTACAAAAGAGATGAATATCCAAGAAGACCTCCTACCCTCATAAATCAAAGAAGCTCCAATCAAGATGAAGGAACTACGTAAGAATAGATCATGAACCCTGTGATGGATCGCGATCACAAAGAAGCCCAATTTCCATATCAAAATTTCTTTCTTGGTCATTGTTAATTTGCAAAGATTTTGGACATAAGGCAATTAATTATTTAATCAATGAAGGAAACAAATACACAAGAAACATGAATGGTGTAAACAAGATATGGAAATAATCAGGATTTGTCAACGTAGTTATAATTCATTTCACCCGCTGATGGACAAAATATTGTATGCTACAATGCAATTATCTTGGTCACAAAGCACAAGATTGCAGATATATGGAATGAAGACGTCATGCCAACCACAAGATGGAGAAGGAAAGAGATTCCAAACAATGAAGATTGTCAACTAACATTGACCCATTGAAAAATGTGTAAAGCATTTACGAATGGTACATAGACATTGGATTTTCTTCACGCATGACCGGGATCAAGACAAATTCATCACTAGAGAAAGGGTGGCAATGTTGCATTTGGATATGACTCATCCGCCAAAAATACTTGGAGAAGGTGTAGTAGAGCTTGGAAGAAAAAAAATTTAAAAGCAAAGAATGTTCTATTGGTTGAAGACTTGAATCATAATCTACTCAAAGCAGTTAGTAAAATGTGTGATCATGACACTCTACCTTGGTATTCCCGAAAATGTAAAATCAGTGAGAATAACTCAAGAAGATTGGTTGCAACCAATAGAACAAGAATATTGAAAAACATATACATCCCAGACATGAAGAAGAGAGACAAGACAAGCCACACAAAAGGATTCTATGAAGAAAACATCCCAAAGACCAAAAATAAGATGAAGTATTATTGAGTGCCACATGTTTAGGGGGAGAGCGTTCTAAAGAAAAAGGTTACATTTTTCCATTAAACTCGTGGGAGAAAGCCATACCCTTGCCATTGATGTCAAAGGGGAGAGAAATTGGGATCATGATGATAGAAGCATGAGTGTTTCCATCAATGACAAAGGGGGAGATTGTTGAATATTGGTTGTTGTCACGATGTCAACCCTAGTCATGGGTTTTGGACCGCGAAGATTGATAAAGGTATTTGGACATGAAGGAAAATGCACATGCATATACAACACCTAAGCGAATGGATAGGGGTATACATCATTCTGCTCCTGGTATGTGGCATCGCCACATGGATCCTCATGGTTGCGAGAAATGAATTTTTGAAGATGACAAAGTGAATTGAAAAGGAAGTACATGTAGGCCCCGAATACAATTAAAGAAAATACCATACAAAATAAGAAAGTGTCAGTCGGCCCAATGTTAAAAGGAAGTGACATAAATGGTATAAATAAATATCATTATACATTAATTTGATACAAGTCGAATTTGTGGGAAGAAGAAGCAAAAGAAGTACGATTTCAAGGGAGGATGAAGTCTTTTGCGATGTGTTCTAAGGTATGTTATTTTCAGGTCATCTACCATTTTTCCTATAACTTGTTTCAGAACGACCAGGATGGTGAAATCACTATGGTATTGAGAAGACATGTCAAGGTACCCTTGGTGTTCCCATCTCTTGATTGGCTATAATTATGGACATACACTGCGGGAAGATAGGGGTTTGTGACCAGTCCTGAAATTAGTCAATAAACATGTGTTCGGGTAAAACAGTCATAACTTTTCACACATACTCCAAATGCAGTGGGGACCACTTCCATTGGAAAGATTACAGACTTTAGTTTCTTGTGTGCACGTTTCAAAATCATATTAAATATTGAGTTGTGGGGCATGTTGTACACGTTGGGTCTTTTGAACAGACCGTAATTGAATAAAGTCTACCATTCTTTCTATAACCCTTTTGGGAGGATTCAAGGAGGAAAAATTAGAGGAGTTTCAGAGAATACATTGAGTAACATTATCTACAGGATCAGAGTACCCAAGAATTGAAAAAATTGCAGAAATTGAAGAAGTCTCGTAAAGCATCATCGGTTCTATGTGATGATTGGTTGATGGTGATGATTTTAATGTAAAGTTTTATTATCCCTTACATATTCTGCGGGAAGGAAGGGGCAAGGATAGAGAGTTCAACATCTCTTGATATTGGAGGATTGTATCTTCCTCTTGGAGTAGTTTATCCCTCTCCCTTTACATTTGGAAGCTGTAGCTACCTTTGGAAGTCATTACTTCCCTTGAACAAAAACTATTGATTATTTCTCATATATTGTGCATGGTGTATTGTGGTGTATGGGTGTAACTCTTATACTATTGTCCATTGCTCATTGGATATAATTGAATGGTTTAAGTATAAGTTGAAAAAGGTTTTAAATTGTACTTGATACTGATTCACCCCCCTCTCAGTATCAACATTGTCTATGTCAATGTAGTAAAACAACATGTCATCAACCCATAACGCCTCATAATCAAAATCAAAAGTTTTAATAGAATAATAATCCGGATCACTTGCGAGCAAGTGTCCTAAAAGAATAAGTTTGCTCAGTGCGCCAGAGTGGGATGTTACATTCCAGTTAAAACTAAAGCTCCATTTCAGAAATGGGGTCTTGATTTTATTGGTGAAATTCATCCACACTCGAGTGCTCAACATAAATGGATTTTGACCGCTATAGACTATTTTACTAAATGGGTGGAAGCTATTCCTACGCAAAACACAATAGACGCAATAATGATCAATTTTTTGGAAGAGAATATTCTATCAAGATTTGGCTGTCCTCGAAAAATAGTTACTGATAATCCTCAAGCTTTCAAATCCATGGCCATGATAAGTTTTTGTCAAAAGTACAACATTGTGCTAGGACACTCCACATCCTACTATCCACAACAATGGATTAGTCGAGTCATCTAACAAAATCCCGATCACTATAATTAAAAAAGTACTAACCGAAAATAAGAAAGCATGGCATGTACATTTGAAATATGCTTTATGGGCTAACATGATAGGCACATAACGACGAATCAAAATGTCTCAATTTCAGATGGTATATGGTACTGACATTATTTTACCCATAAATCTAGCGTTGCCAGTAATGAAACTTTGGCAAGACTCAAAAGAAGAGACAAATGACATTACCAGGAGGATAAATCAATTGATTGAATTTCAACAAAATAGGGCTGAAGTAGATGAAAAAATACAGAAATATCAAGATAACATGAAAGCCTTATTTGATCAAAAGGATAAAGATAGGGAATTTCTCTCTGGTGATTTGGTTCTAAAATGGGAAGCCAGGAAAGAAGATGCCGAGAAGCATGGTAAGTTTGACCAGATTTTGTGCGAACCGTACGAAATTACAGCCTCTGAAGGAAAGAATGGATTTTTGTTAGAAAATCTCGATGAAAAGATTCTTAACGCCCTAATCAATGGGCATTACCTCAAACATTTCATGCAGTAATATGTTTCCAAACCCTCATTGTACATACTGGTTTGAATTCATGTTTTGTCTATAATTACCTTTCCTTCGGTAAGTTTTTATTGTTATTTTTATTGTAAATAGAAATAGGTTAGTCAATTTCAAAAAATCAAAAAATGCAATAAGTAGGTTTCTAATCTTCAAGTGTTCCTTAAAACTATCATGTTTGTCTTATTGCATAATACTTGTCATTAGTTGAGAGACTTGAGATATCAAAAAGGTGACATGCATAGATACTCAGATTAAATTTCTCTTGAAACAGGTAATAAAGTAATAGTCTGCTTGGCTGGATGTATAAACAAATTCTGAGGTATGAACTTCTATCTTGTAAACTTAAGTTAAAAATTTCTAAGAGAGGTTAATTAGTAAGACACAAATCTTATGTTTACTAATATCATCACCAAATCTTTAATCGGAGAAATGAAAGAGACTTTTAATTGTTTAAATGTTTTCTTATATATATATATAAGCAACAAAAAGACTTTAAAGAAAAGTTTCAAGGGTTGAGTAAGAAGCTTGTTTAAGAATGACTGTACTTACAACAGAACATCTCAAACTTCTTTATGTTCTCCTATTCATTTTCAAGATATATCTTCACGTGATTCTTGATATCATCCCATGAGCTTCACAAAGGAGAAAGGTCTCACCTTAATTTTGGAAACTCATAAACAAATCTTCAAAATGAGAATAGGTAAAGATTCTTATAATTCCTCTAACTTTAACTGAACCAAAAGTATGTCTAAGTTAATCTTAACTATCTTAGTTCTTCTAACAGGATTAAATTGATTAGTTTTGCTAAAGGAAAGTTCCCCCCCAAAAATAAAAAATAAGAACTCCCCTTGAGAACTTCCCCAAAGGCGAAGATGTTTTGAAGGTCAGAGAAGGATTAGTCCAGAGCAATCAAAATGAGTTGATAGACCTCTATTGTAAAATTATAAAAAAATATCTTCCTGGGTATATTACATACTGATTGATTGCCCCCACTTCA
The DNA here is from genome assembly GCA_010110895.2 of Picea sitchensis. Classification (NCBI taxonomy): domain Eukaryota; kingdom Viridiplantae; phylum Streptophyta; class Pinopsida; order Pinales; family Pinaceae; genus Picea; species Picea sitchensis. The sequence continues at coordinate 27,745 of SNQJ01S0039029.1, read as the reverse complement.
TGTTTTAAAACAAGACAAATGGTGAAAGGAAATTCATAAAATGATTGCCCCAATCTAGTCCAAAAGAGATGATGAAAGGAAATTCGTTAAGTGATTTCCCTCATCTCAGTTTTAAATGATAAATTACTAATTGAAGTGGTGAAAGGAAATTCAATGGGGGAAATCTGATAACTTCACTGGGGTACTGAACAAGCTCGTTGGTAGTGAATCAATGTCTACAATATCTACTAGGCTGTTATACATGAGTTATAAGGTGCTCTGGTAACTAGTTATTTTTGACTATATCTACATTCTAATCTAGATGGAGACTCCCTAACTTAAAATATTGTAATTACTTTACCTTGATGCGAACAAAATCAAATGAACCCTGGTAGAGTGATTAAGGTTTTTTTGATTATCTTAGACAAATCTGAAGTCAATTTTAGGAAAGGAAAGCCATTGATAAGCCTAACTCGAGAATCAGAGAATGATTAAGTTTTGAAAGTTTTCAAAGATAAGAATGAAATTCTAAAATCCTTCTTTGTGTCTTCTTCAGATGTATTTCACAGAAATGCAATAATGACTCCATTTACCCAATAAAGGCACATGGTCTGTTGTTCTTCTCAGCCTGCAGGGAGACGAGATCCCTAGATGGAGCCTATGTTGAAACGTACATATTTTTCTAAACTTTAGACTAAAATAAGTTTCAATTTTTGTTTAAATAAAAACACAAAAAAAAATGTACTTGGATAATCACCATCAAGTGAAGTCTTCTGATTGATCCAACGGTCTAAAATTATTAAGAGATTATGGAGATGACTATTTATTAATGAATCAACTTATATAAAGGTTTGCTTATGAAATTTTGGAATTCAGGGTTTCGTGAAGTACGAAGTTTCAACATTGAGCATCTTCGAAGTCCCAATACCCAAATTCACGAAAGTATTAAATATTAAGCCGAGTTAATTAAAAATTAAGAAAGATTAATGATAAGTAAATCTCATCGCGACTTCATGTTTCGTGAGCTCTTACATATAAAATATTTTGAAGTCCCGATAACTGAAACCCCGCCATCCTAAAAATAAATCGCGGTTAATTAGAAGAGTTAAAAACAATTATATTTAATTAAATCTATCGTGACTTTGCATTTCGTAAGTCTTAGTTTAAACTGTTATAAAGATCCCCGAGATCCGAAATGCCGAAACTTGATTAAATGATAAGTATGATTAATTAATGTACTAAATGAGGATTATACTCTAATTAATATATTTCTTAATAATAACTTGGATACATTCAAATTTTGTGCTTTTCCCGAGGTATCGACCATTAATGACATTAATATCTGATTTAGGGAAATGATTCCAAATAAGATCTGATTTTGACACCCAAATCTTTTTTATTAAAGAAATTAAATGCGTTGTCAATGAAGGTATACACATGGTTTATGCGTTTAAGGTAAAAATATTTTTTAGTTCCGAATTATATTCTTGTTTTCATAGAGTTGGCTTAGTGAAATAACTAGTTTTCTACATTCTCATTCTCTGTAACAGGTAATAGAAATCTGAAATTTGATATCATGGCTCCATGGAAAGTGCCTAAAGCAATTGGCAAAATTTCTGGCCAGAACACAGACGTTATTTCTGATACTTCACCTAGAAGTATAAGCATAGTCAAAACCTAGATGCATGTGTTCAACACCATACAATACAAAGTGGTAAACTTCCCTGATGATTCAAGTGACAACAAAAAGGATAACTTATCTACCAAATATAAGATTATCGCTCAAGAAGAGTATCATAAGGTAACAACAAGGACAAGGATTTTACCCTACACTGACATGATTAGATGGGCACTGGATCATGTGGATATCCCAACTAGAACTATATTCAAATCTCATAAGGTAGTTGTTGGGTCATTTTGGCCGGAACACATACAGGTCATGTATAAATTGTCTACAACATCAAACTTCATTTATAATTCTATTTTTCTATTTAATTTTAATAATAAGGAGTGTGATTAGTATGGAAAGAGTCTTTCTGACTTGATCAAAGACTTGTGTTCACGCATGGAAAAGTTCAGAGCCGAATATCATAGCGTATATTCAACCTCATCGCTTGAACCACAGTTCATGTATATAGCCATGATGATGTGCAGAATTTATGGAAAAGAGAACATGGCCCATTTCTTTCTACCATGGGTTCCCATTATACACTCAGTGGCATAAGGATTTTCTTTTCACTGGGCAAAGATATTGTCGGATAATCTGGCTAGTGAAATCACAGAATACCAAACAAAGAAAACCAAAGGAAAACCAACTTCATTCTTTATGTCATCTTATATTATGGACACTATCTGTTTCATGACGCCTTTCCCACTGATGAGCTGGAGTTGGACTCCAGATAGTGTAGAACCAATTCATGTTTATCATTCAAAGCTCTAGGAAGACAAGACAAAATATTTCTTTTATGAAATCTGTAATTGGATAGTGGTGTTGATGCATATGGTTATATTTGGTCACCCACCTCCTAGAATTTCAGACAACATTATGGTTAACCTAGGTAAAGTGGCAGACTGGTACATAGAGGAACACTTCTCTTATATCATATTTTTCGGCTGTTCAGTTCCCCCATATGCATTACCGCAATTTTTACCAGACCAACTGATATGCCGCGAGGTTGCATGACAAACTGTACTTGTCAGGATTAGCAAAGATCTCAAAGCCATGCAGAAAAAGGTATGGCCATCTTTTCCTTTACATATCGATGCATTTTCGTTGTCAGATTTCAACCATTCCAGAGTGGAGGCTACAACTTTAGAAGAGATAAAGATGGTTAACATTGAATTCAAGAAGCACCGCCCACAGAAGGTCGTGGGAAACCATATGGCTAGTTGCAATCTTAAAAGGTATGAACATGAAGAGTCCCCTCAGGACAAAATGTTCCGAGGGGTAAGATCTTACCAAGAAGTCCTGAGCCGAGTTCAAGCTCTACCACTTGGTGAAATGGTTGAGTTTTACAATTTCCAAAAACACCGAAGAAGTGGCCTCCCTAAATTATTATAGGGAGAAAACCCAAAGTCTCTAGCTACACAAAAATTAGAGACCCAAAACCCATAAGTCAAGAGCTATATCAAACAAGAAGCCCCAGAAAACCCAGATAGTTATGAGCTCTCGACTCAGAAAAAGGATATCCCAGTGATAGAGGTATCTAACGACCAGTCCAAAGATCAATCAGAAACATTAAAAAAAAAATAGAAGATAAGTCATTGTATTCACCTGATAAATCAACTATAGATGGAGTTGGAAAACAATTATCCACAGAGATCGGCAGCCCCATTGAGGCTATCACGCCATTACATTCCACCAGAGGAAACCCTAATGTAGAGGTAATATTCATAGGGGATCTCACGCCTATCCCTATCGAAGAGATACCTCCAACTGATTTCTTTGTCAGTAAGAAAAGGAAATATGTGGTAAAGAAAGAAATGCACCAGAAAGAAGGTGCAATGGTCAAAAAGAACAAAGTATTATTAGATGGAAAAAATTTGGAAGATGAAGACTTTGCTACAAAGGTAGCAGGCTCTTTGGGAGATTTTGCAACAACAAACTTATTCTCAGTTGATAATCTGAAGGAAAGGCTGAAGCAGAGAAATAAGATGATAATTCAGTTGCAATATCAAATAAGGAATACAGAGAAGAATATCAGAGATGAGGTCAATAAAGGACTTGAAAAGGCTAGAGCCGCTGATAGATAAGAAATCCAACTACTCAAGTCAAGTCTTGTCCAACAAAATGAGTTGGTTAAACAATTACAAAACAAGGTAAGGTTCCACTGAGAAAATGGTTATGGATATAGTAGTGTTTCAAGCTCAAGCATTAGAAGTGCTAAGAAACTAGAAATAACACAACAAATCTTTTTGTCTAAGGTGGAGATCATCCAAAATCATTTTCAGGAAGTAAATCAATCATTAGATAATATCAATTTCAAAGAAGGAAAGGCTACTGCAGCCCGGACCACCTTTCAAAAAGCGGTCGTGTCATTGGCTATATAAGAAGTACATGTAACTCCCAGATTGACTGTTGCAGAACAAATCAGAGGTGATATAATATTAAAGGCATGGGAGGCCAATATAGCTGAGAGTAAAATAATGGGCAAAGAAATAAAAGAGGATTGTGAATAGGTTTTCAATTTGCTAAGTAAAGAATCACTAGGCATTGGAAAGGATGATTGTTCTAAGATGCTAGGACAAATCAACATTGTAAAGTATCAAATTGACATCAAAGAAAGTTTAAATGAAGCTCAAATTGAAATTTCACAGCTGAAGCAGGTTGACATCTCTCAAATAGATAGATGGTTGATAAGGCCAAATTTACAGTTGCAGTCAATGACTTCTGAAGATAAAAGGATAGAAGACAGGTTGTCGCAATTACAGAGAAAGTTGTATGTTTTTTAGGCAAAAGAGGTGACAAAGCCTTCAAGACTATTGGTACAATTCATAAGCATATGCATCAAATATCTCGAGCAATGTGAAGGAAGTACTTCAAAGAATCAATGAAGTAACATATGTATACCATTTCTACTGGTATGAGAAAGAAATAGAAATGAACCAAGTCTAACAGTTGAAGTTTTCATTTTGTAACCATTATTAGCTAGGAATAACAAGAATTCCAACTGCATAGGGTTGAGAACCTCTTGTATAAATATATTTTCAAAAGTCTAAAAGAGGGTTGGTTTTTTATAGATTGTAAGAGATAAATCTCTCCTTTTTAAGAATTAATACAAGTATAGACCAGAGACTCCATATTTCGTCACTCTTGAGTTATGTGTTCTTCTGTTCTTTCATATTCCAACATCTTTATTCATATGTCTTTGATGAATTCCTAATCACAACTTAGTACAACATCTAATGTGGTTATATGTTTCATTTAATTATCTGATTGCTTACATATTTTCCTCTGTGTTTTCTATTAGCAAATACAAGATCTTTGAGTTAGTTAGATTGCTACATTTTATGCTTCATTAAAGGTTTCTCATCTATTTTCTTCTTCTGTAGCAAAGTGAGATTCTTCTGTGATTGATGCTTTGCTTTGTTTAACAACTTTATGTTTTTCTCTCATCACATTCATTATTTTCAAATTTAACTCAGATACGAAAGACAACCTCTGAGCTGTTATACCATTTATTCAATTTTAGGAGCTTTTCTCATTTAATTGAAAATAGAAAAAGCAAATATTAAAAACAACAGATCTTTTGACCGTTTCCTTTCTCCACGACTTTACTTGTTGCACAACAACCCAATATTGAGCCTGGTCTCACTGATCATACCAGCATTGCTTTAACCTTGTTTAATACCATCTTAGAAGCCACTAATACCCGGGTTGGGATTGAACGCTCATGGGCGGTGATTGAACAAGACATAAGTGTCCAAGAACATTGGGAAGCAAGGTGAAGACAACTTAGGAATCAACCATAGCTTCTTTTTCCCACAGTATTGATCTTCTTTTCATATTAAAAACTATTTTAATCATGGATGCCTTGACATTATACTTTGAAGCCTTAAGTATAAACTCATGAACAACAGTAGCTTCGCGTTGTTGAGATTCTTTCATAGGATTAGAGAGTAATATTGCTTCTCTATCTGGGGTAGGTTCTCTACTCGTCTGTGAATCTTCTTGTGTTCTTTCAACTTCGTGAGATAAGTTTTTGGTTCTCAATAGCTTCGATCTGTTCTCCTGTTCTGCAATCAAGTGTTCTATCCTCCTAGTCATGAAATCTTTTAATTCCTTCTTTCTTTGTTCTAGGGCCTCCTCTTCTTTTCTTCTGATCTGATCTTTCTCGATCTAGGTTTTTCCTAATAACATAGTAAATGGAGAGTTGTTCTCAATTAATCTAACAATCTCAAAATATTCCTCTGTCGAAGCTCCATGAGCACTCATAGATACTTGGGTGAGTCTTCCACATAGGGTTATCACTTTTCCCTTGAATAATCTATTCCTCCTAATGAAGGAACCATAGCAGGCTTTACCAAAATTTCCCAAGTTCTTTCTGTCATGATATTCACCCGTGTTTCCTCATCCAAGACACAGTCAATGTCGAAGTCTCCTATTCTTTCTTCTATGCATTCTTTTTCTTTGAAAATCTATGATAAGTTGATATCTCTATGATCATTTAGGGTTTCTTTCATCGGCAATAGTATAGTCTTTGATTCTGTCTGGGGTTCTGCCATGGTCTCAGTTTCGTGACCTTCCTCAAGGTTTTCTTGTCTCATATTCATTCTATCAAGCTTATTAATCATTCTATGGAAATCTAAAACTTCATGGTCCATATATTTACAACAAAGACAACTAGGTCTTCTTCCAGGGCATTCCTTAGCAATATGTCCCGGTCTTCTGCAACTGTAACAAAGGGTTAATCCTCTTTTTTTCTTAAATGATCTGCAACCTTTCCTGGACTGCGCACTAGGATCATAGTAGATAACTTGCAAAAAATTCTTTCTAGGTTCCTGCATCCATTTGTTAGTCCAAACATTATTTCTATGCATAGGAATAACACATCTTTCACTATTTTTATCAGGTCTACTCATATCAAACCTTCTTTCATCTAGTTGTGCCCTAGTTTTCAGACTAGGGTAACATTTATCAAACATACCTAGATCCATACAATTGAAACAAAAATTTCCACTAATCTTACTTTCAGTAGAGCACAAAGCTTCTAGATCTAAAACTTTTCACTATTATTACTTTTAAAGCTTCCAGATTCAAAACTTTTCACTATTATTACTTTTAAATCTTCTAGATCTAAAACTTTTCTCTATTCTTACCTTTATCAAAGCACAAAGCTTCAATATCTTACCTCTTTTATTCAGATCAGATTTCTCTTCTCAGCACAAAGCTTCACCAATTAAGTAGAGTACTGCGCACTAAAGCAACAGATCTATGCACAGAGCTTTCTCTTTTCTTCAGTTCCCAACAATCACAGTTTCAGGTCCTGGCAACAGAACCATTTGTCGACACAGGGGCAGACCCAGGGTTCAACGCTACAACAACGCACCAACAAAACCCTAACCACCGACCCTTTCAGAAACACCTACGAAGCAAATGAAGTCCCACCCAAGGTAGAGGCAGGGGTGGTTGTAGTTCTCCAGTGTCTGCAACCTTAGCTAAGACACATAAATGTGATTGTAACACCTTAACATAACACTTAGCAGTTACAGTTCGTTAATATTCGACCTTAGTTTACAACGCAACTAAACCTTAACAACAGATCATCGTAGTATTTATACATATCCAATAAGTTCAAGTACTAAGCATACCAACATAGATCAGATCTAGCATTTATTTACATTATTCGGCACTAAGCTACCATATTATATCCTTCTAGGCATATATCAGTGCACTAAGCATTCACTCACATAGACAAGAGAACAACCATAAAGCACATAGAAACCACAACACATGATATACATGGTTCACCCCCACCCTGGGGCTACGTCCACCAACTCTTCTTCTTTATTTATTTCTATCAATCTTCTACATGCACATAACCATGATATCTTACTCCATAGAGGATAGGAGATATGTGCACCTCACTAGATCTTTCTTCCTTGTATTATAGCACAAAGCCTTCCAAAGTCTCTTACAATCACTTGCACTTAGCTCTGCAAGTCTCACACAGTATGCACAAAGTAATTACAATTACCACTTGCACCTAGCAATTAACACTTAGCACTTAGCATCACATACTTGTCCCTCCTTCAATCATATAGATCAAACTACTTCCTACATCACCTAAATTTCTATTTATACATTACAAAATGGGCCTAAACATGGGTAAACCCATGGGACGACATCCCCATATCCGTTACATAATCCCAAAACCCAGAAAGCCCTAAAAAGGGGTCGAGATCCCACATTATCTGCTTCGACTTGTGCTCTGTCTTCGACATCCTGTCGAAGTCCCAAAATAGGTCAAACATGACCAAGGATCCTCAAAACTTGGTCAAGGGACAACAATACAGTTTAGTTCGGGATACATTACAGTTCAGGGGGGACTCCTTTATTGATTGGTTTCATTGATTCAGATTGGGCCAACAACCCTGATGATCAGAAGTCTACTATAGGTTATGTTTTTAGCCTTAGTTTAGGACTTGTCACTTAGGCCTGTAAGAAACACCATGCTATTTCAATTTCTTCAGTAGAAACATAGTACCAAGAAACGGTAAATGAGAGTCAGGAAGACTTATGGCTTCGACAGATTCTTTCAGATTTTGGATTCCAGCAGCAACATCCAACCAACCTTTGGTGCGACAATCATAGTGCCATCAAGCTCACCAAATACCTAGTTCATCCGCGCAACAAACACTTCGAGATACACATTCACTTCATCAGAAATCTCATTCATGATCAAGTTTTTGAAGTGCTATTTTTCCCTACAGAAGATCAAGTTGCAAACATTTTCACAAAGTCTCTTACACGCGATTTTTTCCAAAATTCAATCTATGTTAGGAGTTCAGGAAGTTGTCCTTAAGGGGGGATAGGCTCTAATGCCTCCTTCCTTCTCCTATTGTGTCACTATTGTAAATCCTTCAATCCTATCCGAAGTTGTTCTTAAGGGGGGATGTTAGGATATTTAGACACTTAAGAGTTAGTTAAGATCTACTTGGTCTAATGTGTCATTAGGTAAAAGTGTGTTCTTAGTGTGTTTCTTTAGTATGCATTAGTATGCATTTGTAGTTAGGAAATCTGACAGTCACAATATGTTCCCGACATAGAGTGATTCTACGGTTCATATTGTCCTCGATCTTAACGACCATTGATCTATGGCTTAACACCCAATTGGTCCATGATCTCTATTTAAAGAGCACTTAGGGTCATTTTCCGATGATCGATTGTGAGAAAATCTCTTGTAAAATCTCTTTGTAATATTTTTATTTTGCATTAATAAATTGCTCCAAGTGGCTACGTTGGTTGGGGTCATGGATGTTTCCCCATAGGGGTTTGACCACGTCAAAACATCGGTGTGTTGATCTTTGATCTAGTTGTGTGATTGGTTACTGAAGGTGTTCGTTCTTTTTTGGAATACTTGTGTTGTCGAACATACTCCAAGGGTTTAGACAATATAAACCATGAAACAAGAAGAAATAATAACAATATGCATAAATTCCTTACCAATTTCAAAATATAGCAAGTAAAACCCTTATCTACCAAGAATATTCCACCATACATGCAAAATCTAAGCATCCAATAGATAGAGAAACACTTCCTTCCACAAGACAAGTAACTAGCATCCAAAATTTTCACAAGAGGTAGAGACATGCGATTTGCCCAAAGAGGGTGAAAATTTCAGCCACAAGTATGTAATTCTCAAGTGTTATGATATGTATAAATGAAATGAGCAAGCCTCTATTTATAAGAGGTATTTCTAAAATGTTTTGTCCACATTACTTAGGGTAAAACACAATTAGGGAGGCTGACCTCCTCTAATTTCCCATTTACAAGTTATAATTCAAAATTTACATAAATATTCCCCTAAAAGGGGTGACACCATGCTCTAATTAGCCTCCAAGTGAGGCATTTTTCCCTCTAGAAGAAATCGTTGGGCCTCCAAAGGCCATAGACCAAGCCACCCAGTTCTCTGATGCATGGAAATAGTCTCTCTCCATCAAAAGATGCCAAGTCAACAATGGATTAGATATGGTGAAGGTCAACCTAAATTTCTCATATGAAAGCCATTCCTCTTACATCCAAAAGAGAGTGAACTCTATTTGAAAGAATTGAAGAAAATAATAACACCATACATTAAAATGTGGAAAGACACTATTAATAGTGAGGATTATGCAATTGTTATAGAGGAGTGAGAAATAAGGTAGAGTATTGGGAAATAGTTCTTAGTATTGTAGATGAAATTTATAATAAACTCACAATAATGGATGGAATTGATTCATTTACTAAATAATTATGGCCTAAGACAAGGAAAAGTCATAGTTCTTACCATAAGGCACTCCATATAATGAGATCAAGTTTGGACAAGGGTTTTTAAAATATGATAGGTGAACCAATATATGTCGGATCATGATTGGACCCAAGTGCAATAGGACAAAACCAAAATTCAATACTATCGATGATGTTGAAAAAGGAAAAATATCATGTTGGAATAGTAGGCTAAGCAAGCTCATGTCACCTTTGGATCTTCTAGACACAATCAATTAGCAGTTGAAAATAAACTAAGAGATTCAACTTAGTTGTTGACTGGGTGGTCTACTAAGCATTCAAATAATTGATCAAGTCGACCAGGGTAGTCAACTAGTGCATAGGTCAAGGAAGAATTCAAGGAGTTCATTATGTGACTTGGCAAGTCAAAGTGGACCAAGTCTTCCTTGCTTCAAGGGAGTTAGTTACACTTTGGTGCTATATATAGATGGTATTATGGATTGATCTATCATGGAATTTTTTTGGTTCCTTGTGTTTCCTATTTTATTTTTGTTAAGGGCCTACCCTAACCCCCTTAAGTAGATAGATATATTGTTATGTATGGAGGACATATCCAGTAAATAAGGCCCATTTAGTAGATATAGTGTGAAAGAAATAATTGTAAGAGGGATTACTAAAAGGTTTTGTTGACTAGAAACTCCTTTCTATAGAATGTTCATAGGAGGTAGATAGAACTATATAAAGAAGTAGAAGCAATATAACGAGATGTCTTGTGAAGTATATTTTGATAGAGCTCTACTCATTTGGAGGTTTCCCTCTTGAAGATGCAATTCAATATTTCTCTCATCAATAAAGGTATAACATTTATTTTTTTATATTTCTTTTATTACCTATTCTTGTTATAATCTATCATTTATACAATAAATATGGGTATATTCTATTATTTATGCTTTGAATATTCCAATTTTCTAATAAATAACACCACAAGTGGTATTAGAGCACTTTCCTACGCCAATATTTTAGTGATTGTTTTTAGGCTAAAGGTGTATTTTAATGTCTATATATAACATGGTGATCTACCATTCAATGGTTAAATCCACTATGAGGGAAGAATACATGCATGAAATACAATAAATTTCACTTGATTGGACACCCTTGTAACTCCTATTGGTACCCCTTCAAGTAGTACCACATCAAACAACACCTTTATACACAATTTCACTTCAATTTACTCTATGACATATCATACGTCATCTAGGTTATCTAAAAACAACTTTGGATAAGTCAATCAAATGTTCTTGTTGGTATAGTGCATTGAGAACAACACTAAAGAATATTAGTCTCTAGTACATGTGTAATTGGTCACCAACCCTCCTTAATTGGTGACCTTAGATATTGGGTCAATTACTATTGTTGGACCTTGCATATATATCAGAGGGATATAACACATGGAACTCCCTTTCCCTCGGGAATGTGGAGACCATGTCCCCTACTACCATTTCATGAGATTCCTACATAAATTGCAATATTGAGAATTTGAGAATTCTATCAATTACATGTAGGAGTATAACTTCAACAAGAGTGAAAAAAAATGTTTGGGTCATACCTGCACCCTTATTTGAGACCTATCTCAACATCTTCCTTGTGTCAAGTTTATTTTCCCGGTACCAATCTCTAGTAAATATTATTATTATATCCACTCACCCCACTACTAGGAAATTATCTCAATAGAACTAGAATGTCATGTTGATCACCTTGATACCACTCTATGGTAACCTTTTTCTTGTGGACCCACATCTATGTTGCTAACACTTGAGGCACAGAGTTATCCACTAGAGTCTCCTTTTTAGAAACTTTGTGTGATGAGTTGCAACAAAACCACTCCTATTTTTAGCAAAATCTTATTACTATTTGTGACAAGCTATCGAACCTAGAGTCATTCCCAAACTAGCCATCCAAACTCATGGAAATGCAAACTTTGATCCTTTCTTCACAATCTATGGTTTATTGATATCAGGACCAATCATCCCAAAATGAAGGGTCTAAATCATACAATCCCATTTTGAATCACTCTCACTCACTTGTTCATGATTCGATTACTCAAATGTGGTGTAAACTTTCTAAAGTGGATCTCAATAAATTTAATGGATCCAACGCCATAGGCTAGGTCACTGAGATGGAACATTATTTTCCCATGCATGGCATCACATACGAATTAATGAAACTTTATGTGGGTGTCTTATATTTGGATCCTAAATGTTAGAAATGGTGGTGATGGCATAAAATCTTCCACATTGGTTATATTTCTTAGACACAATTTGTCTGAAACCTCTATGAACTCTTTGAAACAAACACTCATTATTTGGGACAACTGACCAAGCTTAAACAATCTAGTATAGTCAAAGAATTCATAACTACTTTTGAGTGACTGGTCATCCACATCGAAGGCATGCTTGATACTTTTTATAGGGAATGCTTTATCAATGGTCATAAAGAAGTGATGCATGAAAAAGTGTTAATGGTTTGTCCTACTATGTGGTTGAAATCCTCTCAAATAGACAAGAAGTCCAAAAGGTGGTGAATGCTCAAATTAAAAAGACTCAATTTATTCCCTATCCCTATTCCACTATTTCTACCACAACAATCCCTCTCTATCCTCTCCAACCCTCAAGATTCATAAAATTCAACCTGAGCAAAAATGGCAAAGCGCCAATTGAAACATCGCTTCTACAACTACGATGAGAAATATTCCTGGGGCATAAATGTAAGGAGAAAAAAAATATTTATGACCATTTTAGAGAAAATTTATGATGACGAAGCTAAATATATAACTATGGAGGTTCTCCATCCATCCATTGAATACATTTCCCCATCTACTATGTAGGATGTGGAACCATATATCTCCTTACATTCCTTGACTATTATTTCTACTCCCCAAACCCTCAAATTGATCGGATATGTCAAACATAAAAAATTCCTTATCTTAATTAACAATTGTAGAACCCATAAATTCATTCATCAATGTGTATCCCAATAAACACACTACCACATCATGATGTGGAAAACTTCCAAATCATGATTGCTAATGGAGGTCCTATGAAATGCGGTGTTCATTTTGGAAATTTGAGGCTTCAAACGGGTGATTATTACTTGAAAAGCCACATGTTTTCCATTAAAATGGGTGGTTGTGACATTGTCTTGGGTGTTGAATGATTATGGAAATTATGTCCCATCACCATGGATTTCCATGTGGTATATGAGTTTCCAGTAGGAGGTACATAACTACAATTCCAAAGAAATTACAACGAGCTCTCTAGAGATCATCATCTCCCATTGTATGGAAAATCTTCTTAAAAAAGGGAATTCAAGAATTGCAACTCAATTCCATGTTATTCAAGCATTTGAGACACCTTCTCAACCCATTCATATTGAAATGAAATTAGTCTTGGGAGAAATCCAATCCATGTTTAAACCTCCCTAAGGATTACCACCTTCTCAATGTGAGCATGATCATTCTATTCCACTCATCCCAAGTAGCCTCCCACCCAATGTATACATGTAGTTCCATTTATTTTCTTAAAAAAATGAAATATAAAAGACAGTTCAGTGTTATAACGTCTTTTACCACCTCATTGCAAGGATGCACTTGTTGGCATGATTATTATGTCCCTTTCCTACTTGTAGACCAAAATCCCCCTCAATTTGTCCTTAAAATACTTTAAAAACCCCATTTTTCTAGTCATACGCTTCCTATTCACTAACACAATGTGTATGCAACTTTTCATGCGCTCGTTTATCTTCAACAACTAGCATATACACTTTTTTGGCACAAAAAAATATTAAATTGCAAATTTTTCAGTGGAGTTCACAAGTTTCTTCGATTCTTGACCTTCTATATCACATAGATAACTACTCCAACCAACTTTTTGGAGTATAAATTCATGTCACGGAGTAGATGAGAGGAAGAAATCCTAGAAGAATAATTATGCTAGGAAAAGTTTGATGAGTCTGCAAGTCCCTTCCCAAGTTTTTAAGATTTCTCCCAACATTGGAAATGTGAAGGCCACTCTCCTTCACAACAAACACTGATTGAAAACCATTACATGCACCATACCTGGGCATCGACGAGGTTTATCAGATTCCCTCCCATCTTCAAGTTTGTGGCCCTCTTAGCTCAGGTCAGGTTTTTGGTTTTCTCATACCAGCCATGTAGACAATCTTCTAGAAAACTCATGTCTTTCTACTCCACATGTAGGTTCTCTCACATCTCTTTACATTCTCTCCCCATTTCTCATCCAGACCAGGGCTCTCTTCTCCCACACTCACCCATGTGCTCTCCACTCTCGCCTCCTTCCTTATATCAAAAGGAAATCGTGTGGTCAAAGGTGGTACCTGTTGTACCTGAGATGACATGTTTCAGCTATCCAACCTTCTCTTTCCATATCTATTTATTGTAGGTGTTTGGTTGTTCAATTACCAACCCTCTTTTCATTAATTGATTTTCTCTTTGGATTTAGAAAAAAGGGAAAAGGATGACTATTCCCAAAATAGTTCAATAAGGTGTATTGGGATCATGTAGCTTGATTGAATCCCCTCCATTCCTCATCACTAATCTCTCTTGTGGTATCATGGCTAGTACCAATGCTTCACCCTTCAGTTGTTTAAATTTCTTTTATTACACAATAATGCAATTTACAACATTCACAAGCCATATCATGGCAATATTATCTCCATGTTGAGATAAATCATTGTTAATATAAATTAATTAAAAAATAATTACGGGATTAAAAATGGGGTGTTACATTCCCCTCCCCCTTAATAGGAACACCATCCTCAGTGTTCTTCTATACATCAACATTCTCTCCACGGTATTCATCCTTTGGATGCTTCATCAGTGTCAATTCCTTCATATTCTGGTCCATTTTCAAACCTCTGGTATGACAACAAATTGCCTACAACAGTTGTCAAATAGCATGTAGGATATTAAAACCCATTCAATGCATAAAATATTTCATTGTTGTTCATAATTCATGATGTAATGCACTTTTCAACACAATACTTATTTGTGCAATCATGGATCTACATCCATATGGATTCCATGTTAGAAATCATTTCATTGTTCTTATTTGAAATACTCATTGTGCTCATGATCCCAACTATCATTCTATTTTATTCGAGTATCCTCTTCCTTGCAGTCACTCACTTTCCAGGCCCAAGAATCTCCTTCTCTACTGCAAATTCCCTAAAGCGATCCATATTTCTTGTCAAGGATTGCTTGCATAGGAAGAGTATAGATAATCATAGATTCTTACAACTGAGATGTCCCTCTGTCTTGCTATAAAACTATACAACAATATCACAGGAGATCATGGCATGCCATAAGGTTCTCCTATCATAACAATGACCTCTTTCCATGCTTTCTAGTTCAACAACCATCATTTGTCCCTTCAAGGTATATGTATCATCCCACTTGTATCAGATACGTTCAAAAATTGTGAGATATCATCACATCAATCTCATTCAAATTTATTTTCATATCTGGTCCCCACAGATTTAAAATATCACTCATCAACTTCCAAATTTGTTCCATATAGGAACTTGAACTCTAATTTTTCCATAATCATGATATTGCTTCTCATAATAGTTTGAATTTATTTCCAAACAAAATGCATCGACCTTCCTGTTGATGGGTCCAAGTGTCATGTCAAGTAGGTAAGGGAGAATTCCTGATGGTAGGTCCCAATTAGACCTACTCTCGTTTGGTGTAGAATTTCCAACCAGTATGTGGGTGTAGTTGCCACTAAGAATAAAAAGAAGAAAAAGGGGAAAGACAATGAATTTTCCCCCAAAGAGTTCTAATTAATTCTAATTCTAATCTAAATGAAAGAAAACTAATCTAATCTAACTACTTTAACCTATCCCACAAGAGAAAAACTAATAGATGAGCACAATTTAAAGTGGTATCTTGATAGCAGAAATAGTTCATGGAAACTAATAATATGTTAGTACAATAATATTTCAGATATCATCTCAAATAGTTGAAGATCAGACCTTGAAAATCATCCATGTACTCATTAGAAATCACAAGAACATAAGAATTCTAAATACTAATCACATAAATAGTCCAACACCCAAAAAACTTAAACAACAAATACATGTGTAGAGTAGTCCCAAAAGCATTAGAAAATAGTTACGACTTCAAAAATAGATTCTTCTCTTCATACATATATAAATAATAGTATTCTTTGCCTATACAACAAGAAAAAGTCCCCTATTACATCTAATGAGCCCTATTTTATAAGACAAGAGAGACCCTTCAGTGCTTGTGATTGTTCACATCGTTTTCCCCTTGTTTTGTCATTTCACATTTCAAATTTATTCTGCATTTTTGAAAATAAACATGTGAGTGTTACAAAAAGAATATGAAGAGACTCTTGAGTGGTTATTATTTCTATAAGACATTTCATAAATGATATTAATTTAAAAAATATTATTCACTTGACTTGCTGGTATTGTCTTCTATTTTTCTACTTATTTTGGGTGTTTCTCGTGTCATCCCGATGATTAGGATCATTATATATTCTTCTCCTCTGTCTCATTCTTCTAGCATGCTCTTGTAGGTCTGATTTCGAATCCTTTAGCTCGAGTTGCGACTGCTTAACTTTCACATCCCATTCTTCAATCAAATCCGAGCCTCTTCTATTTCCTGCATTTTCCAAGGATTTCCATCCTCAATCTGCCACCACTTGTTATACTATCACATTCTAATCTCTTCTAGCTTTCTGACGAGCTATCATGGGACTGGTTTTTTTTCCTGTAGCCTTGGGTATGGTCATCTAAAGTTTTAATATTAAATTTCCCCCCCAAATTCATGGCCTATTGTTTTTCACATTTTCTGATATCTTTAGTTACTATTCTGGCATGAATTACTCACCCACTGCAATTTTCTTCTTGATACCTTTCCAACAAGGTATCATGGGATCAATTCTAACACTTGCAGCTCAAGATATGACCATTTGAAAAATGGTTCTCAACAACCCTTGATCATGCTCATGGGCGAATCTGGGTCATTGATCCTTAACCTGAAAATAAAAATCCCACATGCATAAGACAATATAAAATTGTGTGGTTTAAATGGTTTTAGCTCCTTTAGATAATTTGTAAAAGAACATAGGGAAGTGTTGGACAAGAAGTTTGGATACAGTTTTGTGAGAAAACCCTAAGTATAGGGAAAGTGCACAGAGGGAGGAAAGTGAGCATGCAACTAAGGCACATATAGGAGGACAATGCGTAGAAGGAGGAAAGTGCACAAGAGGAAGATAACACACAAAAAAAAGAACAAAGGAGACAACAAATAAAGAAAGAGAGCGATAGAATAAATCATAATAGAAGGATGGCATCCTGACATTCCAAAGATATAAGAACAACAAAAAATTAACATGTAGATTGAAAAGAAAAAGAAAGTAGTCGAATAGCCAATTAATTGAGTTGGCCTTGCATTATAATGGGGTATTTTTGGGATAAACAGACTAGGTTTTTTAGTTCTAGATTTATGTATAAATATGTAATGGGTTGGGATATTAGGGGTTCATTCTCTACGACAGTTGGCTTCACTCTCTAGTATGGTTGGGTTTGCTCTCTACAATGGTTGGGTTCCCCCATATGGTTGGGTTTAAGTTCCATGCAAGTTTTGTGATGTTATGTTCTGTTTGATTTTGAGTTCCAGAGTCATGAATGCAATAGTATGTTGGTGAGAAGAATGGATAAAGGAAGGTTATAGAGATGATATTGAATCTTGTGTTGTATTTCTTTCTATGTGTCCTTATGAATTTTATTTGTATGCCTCGTAGAATAGACTTGTCTTATGGTTAAATATGGTGTAATGTTCATGACTGTGACCATAACGAATATATGTAATAATCATAAATATGTTGATTATAGGAATCTGAATCATAAGTAAGTTAATATTGAATAGAACTGATTAATCACACACATAGACGTAATAAGGAAGAATGAACTGAACATTTTCCTCCCATTCCCTTACTACTACAGAAGCCTAGTTCTCATAGTCCCAATAGGTACCTCAGGTGAGACTTCATTTGCGCAAGAAGGTGATGCCGAAAGGGTCAGTGTCTGGTGGGTTTTGTTGGTCATAGATAAAATGAACCTATGGTATTACAACCCACGCACAACAACACCAACAAATGGTTCTGTTGTCGGGAACAAGAATTTGTGATTACGGGAATATTTTGGAGGTCGACTAAGAAGGAGATCATAAAATGGTTGGAAATAAAGGAATAAGAGTTTGCACAACAAGAGAAAAAGAATCCTCAGATAAGTGACAAGAAATTATTGCAGAGGTATGTGTACAAAGATCTGCATGAAATTTTCTTTAGTGAATTCCCTAATATTCTGACCGAGTGGATAGAAAGGTTAGTGGAGAAAAATGGAAGGTTCAGGGAAACAACATCGAGGAATTACACTCTTGAATTGGTAAGACAACTGAATTCTATAAGTAACCCAACTACTTGAGAAATTGATTTTTGGTTGGACAACATACTATGAGGTTGCGTTATATAATTTGCAGTGAATTGTATTCAATCATACAATGTCGCAGAAAGGGACTTTTCAAAGGAACACACAGGAGGTTCTTGAAATCAATAGGAATGTGGATAAATATGTTAATGTGTGAAAAAAAGTTATGATCATGGATTCATGCACATAGGAGAGACGAAGGATGACAAGAGGAATGTCTAAGAGAATGAAGGAAGTGGTAAAAAAGGAAGGGAGGGACTGAGGATGCAAGAAGATGGTATACCATAGGAACAATATGAGTTTGGAGAGTTGTGCAGAGGAAGGATGTACAAGAGGAAAAATACTTGGGTTGATAAAGGAGAGTCACACAATGAGACAGAGGAGAGAGAGTCTTGTGCACTAGTCTGAATCGTGGAGATACCATATATAGGAGGAGAAGAAGAGGATATTCAATCCATTCCAATAATAGAAGAACTAGTAATTCCTACTCATATAGGATCCTGTGTCGAATCCATGACCCTTTGTGCATCACCACAATCAGGAATAATAATTGAATATTTGTCAAAATAAGTTGTAGTTATCCAAGGAGGACCGAGTAGTAGCAGTCAGAGTAGTGGAAGTAGCACGTAGAGTCAGATTCAAATTCAACCAACATCACCAAAAAGAGGGAATACACAAAGCAACATGGAAGGGGTAGATACTACTCTTAGACTTCCTGAGTTCCAGGGAGTGGGAGCAAAGGATCCATAAAAAAATATGTTTGTCTGTGAAACAATTTGGGCCACTAAGAACATATAGGATGAAGCTATGAGGATTGTGAAATTAGCAACAACATTTATAGGTCGTGTTCTAGTATGGTATATGAAGTTTCAGAGTATCACACCTATAGGATAGGCCATAACTTTGGCAGAAATAAAGAAATCACTGCTGAAGGAGTTCAAAAAGCCAAATTCTAAGTCACAGTACATCACATAACTAAAGGATATTAAAAAGGTACAAATAGAGTCGGTATGAAATTTCGATAAGATATTTAAGGATGTGATGGGTAGAATGACTTTCCATATCCCAGATCAACAACATCAAGAGTGTTTTATTGGATGAATTATACCACACATTTGCACGCCATTTATTTAACAGAAAGTTACGTCGCATCTCGAGGCCCTGGAAATTGCAATGAAATTATTGTCATCTTCGATAGGAGTTAGTGGGGGAATGACACAATTTCAAACACAATTGGATGAATTGACGATTCAATTGACCGAGCTTACAAAAGTGAAGGAGAAATGAGAACATGTTTGGTGTACCAAGTGTAGAACCGACAACCACCACAAGGATGAATGGCCAACATTCACACAGTATTTGGCAGCTAGAGAACTGAATCCATTACCAGAGGGGATACTGCGAGATATGTAAGAAATGGGGCCATCATCCCACTCAGTGTTCATTACTATAGAAGTATCAGAGTACACCAAAGAACTTGTTTTGAAAATTTTTCAAGTCTGTAGGTCACGAAGAGAAGGATTTCCACGTGTTCGACTTACTGAGGGAGCGCACATCCGATATGTATAGGATCCAAGAAGAGAATGTTGCAGAAAAAGGGGTTGGTTTGCAATATAAAACTGAAATAGGTTTCAATCAAGGTAACAAAGGAAAATTTGGTAGAGGTCGAGGTAGAGGGAATTTTGGTAGAGGAGGATGAGGACCAATTATATGTTATAAATGTAATCAACCTCGACACTTGGCCTGCAACTGCCGAAATCTATGTACGACATGCACATATTGCAGAGCATTGGACCACTCGACAGAATATTGTCCCCAACTAATTGTGAAGTGGTAGGGCAGAGGAAAATAGAACCATAATCTGAATCTGAATGTGCAGAAGATATCATCTGAAAGACATAATGAAGGACCAAGAGTAGTAGTTTTTACACACAGAAGAGCTAGAATAGGGGTTGATATTATGAATGAAGGAAAACAAACTGAGCAATGGGTAAGGAATTCAACAGGGCCTATGCCAACATTCCTTCCATAGGAAGAAAATGAAACATATAAGAGAGAAATAAAATAAGTACTAAGACATGAATGGGGAGCATCAACATCATCTACGCCTCGTATTGAATATCACGTTCTGCCAGAGAATCCAATTGGAAATGTAATCACATGAACAAATTTTTTGAGGATTTGTGTAGAGATAATGAAGGATGAAACTACGTTGAGTACACTATATGGCATGATTGATCACTGTATAAGAGGAAGGGAAACTCTTGTCACACAAAGGATGGTAAATCAGGTACTACGCGGGAAGAGAACCAATGAAGAATTTAGATTTAGTGGATAGATTGGAGAGTATGATGTAGATAATGTTATCTTGGACTTAGGGTTTGACATGAATTTGTTACCTAAGAAGACATGGGAGATGATGGGAAAACCCAAGCTAGTATGGTCTCCTATTCAGTTAAGTTTCACGAATCAACACAAAATATTCCTGATTGGGCAGTTGACAAGAGTACCTGTGAACATAGATGGGGTGCACATCATAGCAGACTTTGAATTTATTGAGATCATGGAAGACATTCAACCATACCCAACACTGATGGGACTGGAATGGGATTTCGATAACTAGGAAGTCATTAACTTGAAAAGGAGGGAGATGATATTTAAGGTTGGATATTTGGAAGTTACTGCACCCTTGGACCCATTATAAGGAAATAGATGCATAGATCCGACAAGAGGGAACAACATTGAAACTTATACAACCTGACTGTGCGGATGGAGGATTATTTCAACCCAACAATGGATGGTATGCTAAGTTGGAGAAGTATCAATTCATGCACATCAGATTCAGAAGTAGGTATAGAGCATTGACAATAGAGGATGGATGAAGTGTCAACTAGATGATGTGCACACATAAATCGATCCTTGTGATGGATTGGAACGAAGCTATGTGATCTACCTAGGTACGATGGATTAACTAAGATAATTATGTTTGTAAAAGCATTTGATTTGCAGGTACTTGAACAACAAAGGTTGTTGGAACTTGATGTCATCTTAAAGGAGACTCCATCTATATGGTGGGATGCACATAGAGAGGGTATAAAATATTGGCCACAATGCAATAGATTAATGCATATACGGTTTTTCTCTGAGGAAGAAAAAATTGCGCATAATTATATAGGAGAGAGTGAACCAACATGCCATGTGGAATAGTGCATGGATTTATGGAGTTCAATACTAGAAATAGAGTGGACACATAGATTTGTATTGGACATAATTCCAAATAACTGGTATTTAGAATTGGAGATGCGCAGGGAGACAGTAAGATGGGAAGAACTGGTCCAGAGGTTCAAAATCACGTTCACATTTGAACATGAATCTCCATCAATATATGGAGCGCTACAGGCGATTCAAATGATCTCAAAAGAAGAGATGATGGAGGTGGTACTAGTATGCAGTGCACATAGAGCCAAGATGATTGTCCATGAGCTATTGGAGTACTTTAATGTAGCTAAGGAAGAGTATGATAAAGAGGATCCAGGAAATGTACAAGTACCTGAGACAGAAGGAGAACGAGCAATAGAAGGTCCAGATCTTGAATCTTCTACATATAAACATCCTATAAAGACATGGAAGGTAAACATTGGGACGACATAGAATCCCAAGTTTACGTAGATATGATATTATTTGAATGATGAGATAATTGAGAAGATTACAAATTTACTTCTATAATACAAGGACCTATTCCCACTGACATTTTAAGAGATGAAGGGAATAACAGGATACTTAGGCGAGATGAATATCCCACTAAAACCAGGAGCTAAGCTAGTGTGTCGGAGGCCTTACAGGCTGAATCCAAGGTATAAGGAGATAGCGAAGGTTGAAATAGACCGGATGTTGGATGCAAGAATCATCGAACTGATAGAATATTTCGAGTGGATTAGCCCAATGGTGGTGCAGGAAAAGAAGACAAGAGGAATCCATATCTATGTGGACCTAAGGAATATTAATGATGCATGCTTACATGAACCATTCCCAACACCAGCCACGAATGAGGTACTAGAGAACGTAGGAGGCAAAGAAACTTATTCATTTATAGATGGATTCTTTGGGTACCATAAGATAGGAATTGCGTAGGAGGATCGACACGAGACCAATTTTGCAACAGAGTGGGGGATTTATCAGTATACATTTATGCCATTTGGATTGAAGAATTCCCCTGCGGGGTTTTCCAAGGTAGTAGTTGCATCATTCAAGGAGTTCATCCATAAATTCCTAGAAGACTACTTGTATGATTAGACAATGTTCATTCTACTGAACGATCATATAGAAGTTCTTATACTCATGTTGGATCGGTGTCGAGAGTGTTAGATTTTTCTGAACTTAAAGAAGTGTATGTTTTGTGAACCATTTGGAATTCTATAGGGACATGTAGTGTGCAAACATGGAATATTGGTAGATCCATCCAATATCACATTCATTCTCGAGTTAGAAATCCCTACATCAGTCAAACAAATGAGGGAAATGTTGGTTCATACAGGTTATTACAGGAAATTTATCAAAGGATATGCACAGATCACAACACCCATGGAAAATTTACTGAAGAAGGAAGCAAAGTTTCAATGGAATGAGGATTTTCAGAAGGGGTTGGACACCTTGAAACATAAGCATGTAACCGCACCAATTTTTATCTTTCCGGAGTGGGAAAAAAAATTCCATGTACATTTAGATGCATCATCCATACCATTGGGCGCAATACTATCCCAACCAGGGGAAGGAAGAATATGCAGATGGGGTCTGCAAAAGTTTAGGCATTATTTATTGGGGTCTCACTTTATGATGTATACAAAACATTTTGAATTAAAGTACTTAGTCAACAATCTAGTGTTGTGAGGAAGAATATGCAAATGGATATTATTATTTCAAAAATATGACTTTGAGGTTGTAGTAAAACCACGAAAGTTGAATGAAGGACCATATCATATATCACACATATTGACAGGTGAAGATGCAGGAAATTTAGATGATAACTTCCTAGATGTGCAACTATTTGTAGTAAGGATGGTGGATGATTACTTATAGGACATTATGAAGTTTCTAAGTACATGTATGGCTCCATCTAAGATGACAGTAGCGCAAAAGAAGAAAATGGTAGTGAAAGCAACATATTATTAGTTGATTGTAGGGAATCTATACAAGTTGGGTAAAAATCGAATATTGAGATGTTGTGTGCCAGAACTCGAAAGGTCGATGATACTTGAATAAGCACATGATGGAATTGTTAGAGGACATTACGCAGGGAGAGCAACTGCAAAAAATATTTTGTGCGCAGGGCTTTGGTGGCATACACTTGACAAAGATGTGAAGGAGTATTCTCAGTCATGCGATGTATGCCAAAGAGTGGGAAAGTCGTCTAGGAGATATGAAATGCCTTTAAATCCATAGGTTACATTTCAATTATTTGATAAGTGGGCAATATACATTCTAGGACCAGTAAATCCACAAGAAATAAGATCAGGGGAAAGGTACATTATCACCGTGATGGAGTATTTGACAAGGTGAAGAAGAAGCATCAAGGTTTTTGTTTGAGAATATATTCACAAGGTTTGGATGTCCACGCATATTACTCAGTGATCAAGGCACACAAGTTGTGAACAAAAAAATTTCAACATTGATTGAGGAGTTCCAGATTCATCATCAAAAGAGTACACCATATCACCCTCAAGCCAATGGAACAATGGAATCTTTTAAGAAAATCTTGGATGGGCGATTTTCAATGTAGGGAGAGACGATAAGGACTTAAGGGTTCATGCAGTGTTATGGGATTACTGGATCACAAGTAAGAAGCTGACAAGACATACACCTTTCAGGTTGGTCTATGGGCAGGAAGCAATGATGCCAATGGAGTTCATTCTACCTAGCTTGTGCATTGCAACAATCACTAAGCTATCATACACTGGTGCAATAAAGGAGATATTGGCATAGTTAGTACAACTTGACGAAGGGCGGTTCATCACAGGATTACATTAGTAGGTTCAGAAAGAAAGAGAGAAGGCTTTACATGATTGACACATTAAACTAATAAAAATTCAAGTAGGATATCTAGTACTACTTTATGACAACAAGTTTATGCAACATCCAAGAAAGTTTAGAATTCACTAGTTAGGACCCTATGTGATTCATCAAGTAACAGAGACATGTGTTGCGTGTTTGGAAACCCTTAATGGAGAAGCCTTTGAAGGAATAGTGAATGGAAGTTGGTTGAAACTCTATAGAGATGACCAATAGTCTGCGCAATAATTTGGGCTACACCAAAACCCATGTATTATAGTAGTTGTATCATAGTAGGAAAGAAAAAAGGAAGAAAATAAAATAAAAAGTAGATATAGGAAAAATAAAAAGAGTGTTTGAGTACCAAGGAATCAAAACTTGTGCAGAAGGAATGGTTACCACACATTAAAATAACACTGCACCAATGTAATAGACAAGACATAAACGAGACATACTGCAAAGTACACAGATGAAACAACAAAGAACTAGTGCACAATTTGGCATTGATAAGATCATTAAAAGAATTAAGGCACATAAATGATGGTTATAGAACATGAGTGATAGCTCATAAAAGTGTTTTATAAGTCTTAAATGGTAAAATCCATCAGAAATCACAATAGATCAACAATACAAGGGGGGAAATCACACGATGGATTTGGTAATCAAGATGCAATTATGGAACAACTCATCAACCATAATGGTGGATGGGACAAGTTAGTTAGGATGGGATGAGATAGGTACGGTTGGAACGAAAACACACATAGTGGAATATCATTAAGTTTAAATCCTTGTGTTAGTCTCTAATTTTGTCTTGGTTTAGTGAGAAACCCTTATCCTAAACCCTCTTATCCACACTTCATTTTCTGTTTCCAGTTGATTTCATTTTTTGTTTTTAGTATCTTATGGTTTACATTACAGTTTTTGGATAGTTTATTTAAGTTTGATCTTGAAAGACATGGTTTTAAAATGAGGTGTCACCTTATATGCCTGTTTGAATTTCAAACTTTCAATTTTTTGCTAAGTCATTAATAGTGCTACGGGAATAAGGCTATTCCCGTAGTGCCAAAATAATCATGCCTTGATATGCGCCTTCCATCCAAATTTCATTATGATGACATGAATCGTGGATTAAGAGTTTGCATGCGTCCATGAAAGCTTGGAATCATTTACAAATTCAAACTGTTTCATAATCCGATTGCTGTGTACCCGCGCAGGACTCATTTTAATCACCCAATTCTCAATGATCATTATATTATACCTGTTTGATTTTTCTGAATTCAGGTGCAGGTATTCACTCAAAGGAACGGTATACACTAATAGATTGCAGGTGGAAAATTTGGAACCTGAGGGCGCTAGTTACAAAATTGTGTTTTGATGGCGCCAAAAAGGAGCGGACAGGTAGTCAGAATAGAACCAGAGGGTGTTGAACTTCTTGAAGCCTATCTTCAGATGGCTCAAAGGTTTAGAGATACTGGGTGGTTTGAATTCCTTACCACTTTTCAGGGTTTTGATGAGCAGGTCTCCATGGAGTTCTCTCTGAATTTTGATGGCCATGAGGTGGAGATCGGTAAGATGCTGATGCTAGTGACAGAGAAGACTATTGCAAAGGCTTGCAAGTTGGTGGTTGGAGGATAAAGATGGTGGAAGAAAGAGCATGTGGTTACAGAGTTTGTAAACCAATTCCTGCTTCTAGATAAGCAAAATCCAGATTGGAAAAAGGGGAATACCTCGTAGTTGGATTTGACCCGAATGGCACACGTCTTTGATCATGATCCACAGGTATATCACCTGCGAAGGTAGATTCTCATTGGTCTATATCTACCACATTAGGATACTAATACATTTAAATGGTGATTACCCTTTAAATCTCCCTTATTTTCTACTCAAAAGCTTGACAAAGATGTCAAAGAGAGTGCAATCACTCTCCACCAATGCTAAGAGCAATTTGTTTCATGAAGTCCTAATTAAAACCTTATTCATGTCTGCTTTGAGCGAATTACAGAAGCCCTAGAGATGGCTCACACAATCTTTAAACCCTAACACTCAGTCTAATAAGCAAAAGAAAGGCAAAGGGAGAAAGACCGTTACACAGAGCCGAGATATTTCAATCGATGAAACCCCTGTGAAAGAGGAGATGTCTGATATCAGGGTGACCAGGAGGAGCAGAAGTAAAAGACCTAGGTAGGATCCATAAATTGAAATGTTTTTTGAAGAAGATGTTAAAGGGGAAAATGATTCAGATAAGTATCTTGATACTCAGACTACAATCAAGCATGAAACACCATCAACCAGTAAAAGGGGTGCTACAGTCAAAGGGAAAAGGGTTAAAGGTGTTGCTGTATCACAAAAACCTAGAAGGAATTCTACTAGGGTCACCAACAAGTATAGACTGAAGTCAAAGGCCATGTTTAATCCCTCAATCAAAGAAGAAAACGTCATAGTCATAGAAGATGACTCTGAGAATGATGAAGCAAGTACTAGGAAAAGGGAAAAAAGAACTTCATTGCCTAAGAAACCAGTCAACAAAGGTAAAAGAATGATTTCACCATCTACAGGACCTGTAACAAGAGCTTCAACTAGATTAGCAAAAGCTAAAGAGATGGATAAAGGTGTCAGTGAAACCCTTGAGGATAAACATGATCACTTTGAAGACTCAGATCGCATATCAGATGTGCCTAAAGCTATAGATTCAACAAGTTCTGATGAAGAACATAGCTCGAGATTAGTCTCAAAGTACCAAGTTAAAGCAAAAGAACCCAAAGTTGCCTTAAACCTGAATGAGCTTGCACCTTTTGAAGAATGCTCAGGATTTAGAGTTAAAATCATATCCGATAAAGAAAGGATCAAGGAATTTCAGAAAACAATAAGACAGTTAAAGAAAGAAAATGCGCAAATAGAACAATGGAATGCTCGCCAGCAAGAAAGGATTCAAGGTTTTAAAAAGAAGAAGAAAGAGCAAAGGGCATTTCTCAAAGAACTCAGGGAGATTAATTTTAGACTCTATTAGCACAATCTCGTGCTTACCACAAAGCTCAAACAGAAAAATGCTAAAGCTACTGTTGTGATCATATCCTAAAGGTAACATGGAAATTTGCTACAATCATGATTTAAATGTTTTCTAGGAAATATGGCAAATTCTACTCATTTTTGGTCAGTGAGATGCTAAGACCTCGATCTGTTTGACAAAATCAAACTAATTCCTATTTTGTAGAGTCAAATGTAAATGCTGGCAATATTTTG
This sequence comes from Picea sitchensis, assembly GCA_010110895.2. Classification (NCBI taxonomy): domain Eukaryota; kingdom Viridiplantae; phylum Streptophyta; class Pinopsida; order Pinales; family Pinaceae; genus Picea; species Picea sitchensis. The sequence goes on along the minus strand of SNQJ01S0039029.1, from coordinate 18 downwards.
CAATATCAAGTTGTTGAG